>APFE030512408.1:40673-116545 GCA_000404065.3 Pinus taeda
TTGCCTTGTAAAAGTATAGTAATTTCTAGTCAATCTGAGCCGTTCATTAGGCAGATGATCTGACGGTAGAACTTATGTTTAGTTTAGGGTTTTTTGCCCTAGAAGGCAACCCCTCTCTTTGAGGTGGCGATGTAGATGTGTATTCTGTGTGTGAGCGAGAAACAGAGAGGTGAGACTGTGAGAGAAAACAGAGGATATTACAACGGCTTTGCTGTAGGTTGTGTCTCTTCATTTTGCTGGATAATAGAAAGGAAGGACTAGCTATTCGAGGTGGACGTAGCCCAAACTGGGTGAACCACGTATATCTGTGTCTCTCTTCTTTTGTGCGTTTTCTGTGTTTATATTTCTGCAATATTTTATGTGTTCCATTGCTCCGTAATATATAATTTTCTAACAATTTGTTATTTGAATTTTCTTGAGAAATTGATAGTGGTTAGAATATTTCTACCAACATTACGTTTTCTTGTTGCTGTGCATGGTACTAACAAGATAGTGTGGCATGCCACCAGTCACTAGTATGCGAGATGGCAATCATGGAGATGCAAGAGGAAAGGTGACCACAAGGCATCTTATAAGTTATGTAACAGAGAGAGAATCAAACCCTAACAAAGAAAGGTGGGGTTGAGGAAATTTATAATGAGGTGAATCGAAAAGGAATATGGTAATATTTAGTAATATAATTTGTTGGTTATATTTACTGATTTAAGTATGACCATGCTACTAAAAATTATAGCTTTGAATTTTTGTATTGAGTTGTTTTCATATTATGTTATGCTTCTAACCTTAATAGGTTTACTGGTAAAGGTCTGAAGAGAAAATATACAATAAAACAAGCAAAAGTAGTTGAATTATAAAACCGTGAATTTTGCATGAATCCACCATCAGGTAACACAAATAGGATTGGGTCCAGTTAAACAAAGGATGGGATAAGTGTTAGTTGGGAAGTTGAAATAATTGCCTTAAAACTGGGTAATGTTTTGTTGAAAAGTATTATGATGCTAATAGGCAAAATTAGTGGTCCCAAGACATCATGGGAACAAGGTAAGGAAAGCTTTCTTGTGATGATAACAAGTAAGATTACTGTATGAGGGTGTAATAAGTTAACCAATTAATCTCGGGTTAGAATTGTAGTATTGTCTATCAATATTCCACCGAATGTTGCATGTCAAATATACTAAATCCCTTTTATTGAATGAAGCAAATGAGAAGCTATGTCCTGATATATGAGGAAAAAATTATGTTCTATGGCAAGTGTGAGATAGTCAATACACATATAAGCACAAGAGAAAATCCCCCATGCATATACTCAAAAGAAAAATTTCCTATAAGTTTTATCAATAACCTGTAACATAGCCTGTTAGAGCCTAGATTTACCTCAGGTTGAAAAGGTAAGCTTCTAGGTCCACATCAAACCATGCTCAGCCTTGTAGCTAGCCCTACGAGGACAGGAGAGGGCTCTCTTCGGGTCAATCTCAGCTAAAGATAATCGATGGGGTTTGAGATGACTAGTTTAACAACTGATCTTAGGCTAGGTATGAAATGCAAGGATTTGATTTGATTTTTGGGAGATTTTGTTGGAAAAAAAAGGGAAAGGCAAATTTGGGTCTGGGGATGAGGCCAAATTTTTGCAGAGTTCTAGTTGGGGCAAGGTAGGCAGTAGTTTTGATGCTTTAGATTAAATGAATGGATAGAAAAGACTGCTAAGGAGCTACAAAGGGAAAGAGGCTGCAAGAATCCTCTCCAAATAGATGAAAACATGTAAAACTAAACAAAAGTTTAAGGCAGAGCACAACAAGCCAATGAATTCTACCTTTGTCACTCAAATTTGTTTAATTTCAGAAGCAAAGAGAAGGGAAATGGCATACATGAAACATCAATGAACTTACAATTGAATGAAGAAAAACACCATCAAAACATAAAGCCACAAGGATCCCAACAAGTGCTGCAAAACCCTGGTCTTTCCTTCGCCAAAAATGCTGAAAATGAATGTACAGTGAAGTGCCAAGCAATCCCAAGTGTCCAACTCTGAAAATGACTGAGAAATTACACGATATAGACAAGCCTAAATCCTTCCCATGCCTCTAGCGGTCGAGCTCATCATTCTAGGAGCTGTTTCAACCATATCTAAACAAGGAGCTGAAAAATAGGCAAATAAACAACTTGCCTCTATATGCTAGGAAACTGATTCATTCACTCACATTACACCTTTTGGTGAATGAATATACTAAAACAAGTAAAAATGTGCCAAAATTACATCATGGTCATGAAATTACATCAAGTTAGATCAATAGTAACATCAAAAAGTGAAACTAGTCAAAACTGGACGAAATTCTGAGATGAAGAGTGAAAAATAGGCCAAAATTCTCTATGCGCTGCGCCCAAAATCTCTATGCATAACGCAATTTTGGAGCTGATTTTGAGGTCCTTACCAAATTCCAAATTGAGCTCATGATAGCTCGTTGGAAAGCCCTGCCTGTCTAATTTCAAAACTAGGTTGAATTTCTGGATTTGGTGTCCATTTTCCCCTCCAAATATCCAATCTCCCAAGACTGCTTCCTTTGTGTCAAAATAGGGGCAGTGAGGTCATTTTTGAGTGTTTTTCGACATTTTGAGGGCTCACAACCTGCCCAAATTTGTTGGCCATAGGTAGGAAAGCATAATTTATCATGAAAAATCTATAAATGCAAAGTTTTTGTGATTTGGAGCCCTCTAGCAAAAGCGAGCACCATGTGGCGCGACACATAGGGAGGAAAACCCTGTTTTTTGTGCAAAAGATTTCCAAAATGCAAAAATTGCTCCAAATTTCTTGAAATTTGGGCTGGACCTTATTCATCAAGAGCTATGTTGAGCCAAGGATGGCTTAGCCAATATCCGAAGTCAATCATTCTCCTTTTGCCTCTTTTTCCTCTTTGATGCCTTCTTTAATTTTGCCTTTAAATTCCTTATTCGTGCTTTGCAAACTTTATTCCTTGCCATGTAATGAAAATCCATGTGTCTCAGCAATGCCTTCCCCTTGTCGTCCTTGTTCAGTAGTCTCTCTAAGTAGATGTTGGCTCTTTCAAGCCAAAATTCTCAATCATCATTAATCTCTTGCTCTAATGAAGTGAATTCAATCCTCCTCCTTTGGGCAGCAAAATGGTTCTCCAAACTCTAGGCAGCAAGTTTCTTGGAATTTCAAATGGTAGGGTTTGATGTTTTTTATTTAACCATTAGCATTCATCAACCACCATACCATAAGCACAAACTTGGATGAAACACAATGATGGAGGCTCTACCTAGAAAATCCCTGCGGGTCTTTGGCGATTTGGAGCAAATGTTAGCAGTTTTGGGCCTTTGGCTGTATGCGTTGCGCAGCATGCCCAATGCACCAAGCCTCACCAATGCATCGCGCCTATGCAAACATACACTGAGTGTTCACGCCCAGTGCGTCGTGCCGCACCAGTCCGCCACACCTCCTCCCCAGTGTGCCGCACTGGTCGATTTTCGCCCAAATTCACCCAACTTGCCACTCACTTACCAAAATTGCTCTATGTTGCTTCTCTTTTACAAATGATCTTTTCATATGAAGGCATTGCTTATAAACAAAGAGCTTTTGATATTTTAGCTCATGAAACCCACTTTCCTAATGTTTTTGCTTTGGCACTTTTCACTTTCTAATACAAACTCTGTTTTCGTTGTTTCCTTTGATTTTTGACTGAAATGATGAACCTCTTGGCAATTTTTTGCAGTGATGATGGCATTGGATTTCAGAAAAGGATGACCAGGGCTACATTGAAGAACTGTAGAACTTGAAAAACCTTTAAAAAATTACATATTTATTACAAAAAATAAATTTGACGATTTCTTCTTCAAAACAGAGTTTTGAAGAAGAATCATTCTCAAGCATTATCGATAATGAAAATTTTGGAATGAAAACTTATTAGGAACACCCTCATGTGCTTGCTGACATTATTGGACACTTTGAAGACAAAATTTGCGAAACCCTAGACCTAATGACTGAAATTACTCTTGGCTAACCAAAAGACCATCCATAATGACTGTAAAATTGACTTTGATGAACTTTGATGATCAGACACGAACCAGCAGGTACATGACATGAGGAAAGTATGGAGACAAGACCCTTTTGTCAGAAGATCGATGCTCCTAATGGAATGCAGATGATCGAGCTGAATGAGACACCTAAAATGAAATGCAACAAGAGGATTTGATCTCCGATGGAGGGATGAACAGACCGACTCTAACATTGGCTCCAATGGGGAAGGTAGCTCCTTGGAGGTGCTAAGAACTACAAATTTCTGGGAGAGTAGGCAGTGCCTTCATCCATTGGGCTATGGAGTCCATTATTTCGAGAAATCCACACAAGACTCTTGATTCAACTTATTAACTAAAACTTGACTCAAACTGACTCAATGTTGAAATTCAAATGACTGAAAGACTAACTCGACAAACTCAAACCCAAAACTGAAATCCTTCTTCAGAATTATAGTGTTCACCTCAGGCCCCAAACTGAAGAAAGACCACAGTACACACTTGCAATGAAATTGAAATAAAACGGTATGTACAATGACAATGTAAACAGTAGAAAACATCTCAGAAATGGTACCATTTGAGCAGCTGATCATTGATCGGCCCTCTTGGAAAATTTTCCCCATTCCAGAAGAAAAGAAATCTGACCCCAATATGCAGCAATTTTGAAGGGACCTTTCCAGAGATTTTTGAGCTTACCGTGCTTACCCTTTTCCTCATTCCTTGCATCCCATTTCAACACCACTTCCTCCAATTGGAATTTGTCTGCCTTTGCTTTTCTGTCATATATTTTCTTAATCCTCTCCTGCAACTTGAATGTGTTTTAGAAAACTTCTTCTCTTGTCTACTGCAAATGGATCATTTGATTTAGTCTTCTCTACATATGATCTTCTTCACTGTCGACTTCCTGGAGAAGTTTGACTATCGGAGCTACGAGAGAAGTAGAAAACATTGTATCAACTCCATAAACTAACTCAAAGGGGGACATACCGATGGATTTCTTCTAACTCACTCGATCTGCCCAAAGTGCATTAACCAACTTCTTATGCCAATTCTTCTTGTTCATTTCTAGCAACTTTTTAATGATGTTGACCAAAGATTTGTTAGAAGACTCTGCCAATCCGTTGCTTTGCGGATGATAGGCAGTTGAGTGTCCCAAAATGATTTTATACTTGTTAAAAAACTCAATCATCCTTTTTGATTTGAAAGCTGCTGCATTATCAGTGATTAACTTATTCGGGCAACCAAAATGAGACAAAATGTTATTCTCAGGGAATGAAATTATTACCGCATCCGTAGCTTGTCTGGTGGGAATTGCTTCGATCCATTTCGTGAAATAATCTGTCACTGTGAGGATCCACCTATGTTGACCTGAAGAAGCGGGATGAATTTCACCAATGAAATCCAACCCCCACTTCTGAAAAGGGGCACTTACCTCGATGGGCTTAAGCGGCAAAGGCTGTAATTTCTACCTTCCTTCAAAAATCTGACATTTATGACAGCTCTTGACAACCTTATATACATCAGCAAACAATTTCGACCAACAGTATGCTGCTCTCAGAATTTTATTTGCTGTTGTTTTCCAAAAAAGGTGACCGCCACAATCTCCTTTATGGAAATCCTCCATGACTTGCTTCGCTTCTTCTTCCACCAAACAATTCAACAAAACACCACTGGGATCTTTCCAATAAAGTGCAGAATTCAAAATACAAAACTTAGCAGCCTTTAATTTGAGAGTTCTACTTTTTTTTCTAGCCATGCCAGGTGGTGGTGACAAATTTTGAAGCACATATACGATATCTGAATACCACGGAGAAAGAACAAATATTTCATATACCTGAATTGACAAACCTTCCTCATTCTCATCGGACATAGCAACAATCAGATTTATGTCTAAGGCATGCAAGTTCGATTCAGCAATTAACTTCACCAATCCCTGTCCTTTAACAATCCTTGTGGGTTTTATCTCCATATCATACTCCAACAAAGCTACAATCCACTTGCCTCATCTTCCTTTTGGATCTGTTTGCACTAAAACATCCTAGACAGCAGCGTTAGGAACATAAGCCAAAATATGAGAATGCAGAATATATACCTGAAAATCTTTTAATGCTTTTACAAGTGCAAGGGCCTGCTTTTCAATGATGTTGTACTTCAAAGCTACATCTCTTATAGTTCGGCTGAAGAAATCAATTGGTTTTTCATACTCATCTCTTTTCTGCATCAACACAGCTACCATAGTATGCTTCGAAGCAAATGAAAACAATATAAAATCCTGAGTGTAATTCGGGCTGATTAGAACCGAAGCTGAAGAAAGAGCCAATTTTACTAAATTGAAAGATTTTACAGCCTCTTCCATCCACTTCACTTGGCTATCCTTTTTAAGCATGTTTGTAATCTCTCTTAGGTTTTCAACAAGATTAGGCACAAAGCGGCATAAAAAATTCATCTTACCATTAAAAGATTGAATCTCCTTCTTGTTCCGGGGAAGGTCAATTTGCTGAATCACTTCTACACATGCTGGATCAATACGAATGTCATCTTTTGAGATAATGTTTCCAAGTAGTTTGCCCTCATCCATGGCAAACAAGATCTTCTTCGGATTAAGCGACACACCATATTTTCTGCACTTTTGAAAGATAGTTTTCAAATGATACATGTGTTCTTCATCTGAATTGGAAAACAACATCAAATCATCAAGGTACACAACCAAAAAGACATCCTTCCCATTTGCGAAAGCCATGTCCATTGCCCGCTGAAATGTGGCACATGCGTTCTTCAAACCGAAAGGCATTTTAGCGTAATGAAAAGTTCCCCACGGAGTGGTGAACGCTGTTTTGTCTCAGTCATCTTCATGGACTAGAATTTGGTTATAACTAGAATAACCATGGAGTAGTGACATACGAGATGCTCCAACTACTCGCTAAAGTATATGATCCATTTTTGGCAATGGATAATTATCCTTCAATGAAACTTTATTGAGATTCCTAAAATTGATGCACAAATGAATCTCACTTGTCTTCTTTCGTACGGGCACCGAATTAGAGATCCAATCAGAAAATCTGATGGGAACGATGATTCCTCATTTGTACAACCTATTTATCTCCTTCTCAATTGATGGTAGCAGCTTCAGACTTAGCCTTCTCAACTTCTGTCTGAAAGGTTTCTGATTAGGCTTAATAGGAATAGTGTGTTGAATTATATTGGTGTCATATGTCTTCAAGTTGGAATAGTCCCAAGCAAACACATCAGCAAAGGATGACAACAAACTGATATATTTGGCTTTTACCTTCTGTGGTAATGCTTTGGACAGTTTTACCATCCTTGGATTTGCAGTTGTTCCAATATTCCCCTCTTCGACTCCCTTCTCTATTGGCCACAATGTTGGTTTGCGGGCTACATCATCTTGATCAAAGAGTTCTTCTAAAGGTATCAAGCCTTTAGGGATAATATTATCCTTAAGCCGTAACACTTCCATTTGATAGATCTGCACATCATCATGTTCTACATCAATTGAGGTATCTTTGAACTTACCTTTGTTTTGCAGAAAATCATTAATCTCCTCATCACCTTGGAAAAATTGCCAATATCTCTGATTGTCTAGGATAGTCAGATGATGCTTCACATGGATTTCGAATTTATTACTTGAGTTCATTGGAATCTTCAAATTACTTGCTGCCTTAGAAAGTGCATCTGCAATGCCATTTTGAATGCGAGGCACACACGTCAAGGTATAATCTGTAAACAACTTAACGATATCTGAACTGCATTTCGGTAAGCCCGCACCTAAGGATGTTTTGCTTGATATTCGCCTTTGACTTGCTTAATCACCAATTCGAAGTCGCCATATACTGCAATCCTCTTAGCATTCTGCTTTCTTAGAATTTTTAGGCCAACAATAAAAGCTTCATACTCAGCCTCATTGTTCGAACAATCAAATGCTAACTTGTAAGAACATACCTGCACATTACTAGGAACTTTGTTCAGAGCAAAAAAAGGACTGTGTACCCAAATACCAATTCCAGCACCATCATTTCCCACTGCACCATCGAAATCCATGGTCCATAGACCCTCTTTATCTTCTTCTAAGTACTGAAATTCTGTCGGCTCTGTTTTTCCTGCTTGCTGTCCATTATCTTTAGCTGATTGCTCAACGGCATTTTGCTGTTCTGGTCCTTCTTTCTTCAAAACTTCTCTGAAATTCTCAACGGTATTTTGCTGTTCTGGTCCTTCTTTCTTCAAAACTTCTCTGAAATTCTCTGTTATTTCTAGAATATTTTCTACTTCAACTAACTGACTATCTATCTCATTAAAACTATCTGAATACAAAACAAAAGACTCTAAATCTGTATGTACATAATTAATTAGATGATTAATCGGTTTCTCCTTGCTTGTAATCATGTATTTCATTTTTTGTTCCCGGTATAATTTTCTCATTTGGCCAAACACAGGAATCGTTGCATAGGAGAAATCTAGTTGTAATGTCCCTTTCAATTTTTCTCCCCAAGACCTAGAAAGAAGCATATCAAATCTGGGAGGAATGTCTGCCACAACGATATCCATCAAAACATTCTTCGCGGGGATCTAATCCAAACTTACAACCAAGTCTTTAATGAGCCCAATACATCTCACTTTGCTAGAATCAAATGAATAAAGATCATGATATTTCCTAATGATGTCCAAACCCAACTTCTCCATAATAGCCTTCGGCATAAGATTGTGGGAAGCTCCGGAATCAAACATGGCATTTTGCAACACAAAATCATGCAATCTTAGACTGATATAAAAAGGTGGCACATCACTGTCTCGAGACTCACCATTCAATGCTGGTCCAAAAATCAGTTCAGGTTGATCATCTTCCACATTCACCATATCGGACATTGGATCAAAACTCAAAATTTTAGAGACTTGACCTCTATAACTGTTGTTCCTAATTATTCCATTCAAGGGAATGGATACCTTCAATTTAGAAATTTCATTTTCTAAACTAAAAGATGAAGTCTTTTCTACCTCTTTGACTGGGATATCTTTCTTTTCCTTTTCCCTCGATACAATTGGCTGATTTGATTTTTCTGCTGAAGGTGATTTGCTAATATTAGGATCAACTGTTTCTTTTCCTTTCTTTTGTGCAACAGGTGAATCATTCTTTGGTGCTGAAACTTCCTTTCTCTTCTGAATTGGGTTAACAGGAACATCTTTGTTTCTAAGTGAATATTGCCGCTGCTGAGTGGACAAAGCATTCATATAACCTCTTTAATACTCATCTGATTCTTCTTCCAAAACCATGTCATTTGCTAGAATGAAATATTCATCTTTGTATACAGCTGAACTTTCTGCATACTCCTCATCTTCAGTAATATAAATAGGCAAATCATCAGGAGTAAAGAAGTGATTTTCTTCCCCTATGACATTCTCTTCCTCATCTGATTCTGGTTCATGTACAAAATTTTGCTGTAGAGGTGTCTGTATTAGTTGCTGCACTGTTTGATCTTGGGCTTGTTGCTCTCTTTGTTTGATTCTATATTGTGGCTATTGCTAGCCACGAAAGTTAGGATTTCTAACTTGAGGCTCAAGTTTGTCAAGTTTCACCCTTTCTAGCATCTGCTCCACCTTTTGAAGTAATTGGTCTGACGAAGAAGCCTCTTCTTTTATAGTGACTTTCTTTTCTGCTCTTGCTCTAGCCCTCTTGGCCGGCAAATTGGCTTCAACGTTGACCGTGATCTTCTGCATGTCTTCCATCATGGTTGGCTCTCTCTCTCTTAGTTGATAGGCCATGTCAGCATCAAAACTGTCTAGAAACTTCATCATGGCTAGCCCCATGGGTGGCCTTAGATGATCAGGAATTGCATTATAAATGGAGTTGAATCTAATGCAGTAATCTTGGACAGACTCACCAACGTTCCGCTTGATGTGCTCATATTCAGAAAGGATCTGAAGCAGGTTTTTCTTCACTTCCCAATGACCTAAGAATTGTCTCTGTAGATTGGCCAAGGTAATAATACTTGCAGCCGCCAAAGCTCTGAACCATTTCCTAACTTCACCTGCAAATGTTTGTACAAAGAGTCTCATTGTCACATTTTCTGCATCGATCTCATGAAGATCACAGAAATCCGTCATTCTGTCCACATGTTGCTGAGCTGTAATACTATGAGGAGTGCCATCAAACAAAGGAATTTTTCTTTGTTAATCGGTGGGCATATCATCAAGATTTTGAGGTAGCCCAAGCGAGGCAAAACGAGCAGCCATTGCTCTTGGTGGATTCGGTCTAGGGGATGTTGGGGGAGTGGGTGTATGAGGAGGGGTGTGCAGAGGAGAAGCAATTTTAGATGTCTGAGGAGTAGAGGGAGTAGATGGAGTAGAAGGAGGTGGGACTACTGTAGACCTTTGATTAGAGATAATAGGTTGCATGGGGAGTGTGGGAATGAAAGATGGTTCAGTGGGAATCCTTGAGCTAGATGCAATTGCGGAAGACCTAAGTGTTACAGATGCAGTTTCTAGGAAATCGGCAAGGTTTGAAGCCACAATTGAAGTCTGAAGCTGTGTAAAAATATAATAATCAATTGACCGATTAGCCCTTTCACTTTCTAGATCTATAAGAAATTGCGGATTGGGGACAGTAGAGTCAACAACACTTTCGGATTTAGTTTCGAACAATGAAAATTCAAACTACTCATAAAAATCAAGCTCTTCAAGATACTAAAAAATAACAGGACATGAATGGGATTTGAACACGGGAGTCACAGAGCTCTCTTGACGAAGAAGTCTTGGAATCAAATTGGGATTTTCGTATACAGGAGGAGAATCTGGATTTGGATTAGCTCTGGTATATCTTCTTGAAGCCAGTGTGGTATTATTTTCAAAAGATCAAATGGACATAAACAACTGGTTTAGCCTATCAAATCATAAACTTATCATCTGAAAGCTTAGAATTATCAAAAGTACTGGGGTGTTTCGCAGGTTAGACTTTCGTTCATTAAGACTAGACTGGAGATTGACTGAAGTAGCTTTTATCTACTTGCGCTAATGCAAAGAAAAAGCGTTTCAAAGGCTGCTTGGCTAATCTTTAGACTCCATCTGTAGTTTATAAAATGAAGAATACTAACAAACAAAGAATTTCTTTCCCCAGTGGAGTCGCCACTATGTTAGAGCCTAGATTTACCTCAGGCTGAGAAGGTAAGCTTCTAGGTCCACATCAAACCATGCTCAACCTCATAGCTAGCCCTACGAGGACAGGAGAGGGCTCTCTCCGACTCAATCTCAGCTGAAGATAATTGATGGGGCTTGAGATGATTATTTTAACAACTGATCTTAGGCTAGGTATGAAATGCAAGGATTTGATTTGATTTTTGGAAGATTTTGTTGGAAAAAAAAAGGGAAAGGCAAATTTGGGTCTGGGGATGAGGCCAAATTTTTGTAGAGTTTCAATTGGGGCAAGGTAGGCAGTAGTTTTCATGCTTTAGATTAAATGAATGGATAGAAAAGACTACTGAGGAACTGAAGAGGGAAAAAGGCTGCAAGAATCCTCTCCAAACAGATGAAAAATGTAAAACTAAACAAAAGTTTAAGGCAGAGCACAACAAGCCAATGAATTCTACCTTTGTCACTCAAATTTGTTTAATTTCAGAAGCAAAGAGAAGGGAAATGACATACATGAAACATCAATGAACTTACAATTGCATGAAGAAAAACACCATCAAAACACAAAGCCACAAGGATCCCAACAAGTGCTGCAAAACCCTGGTCTTTCCTTTGCCAAAAATGCTGAAAATGAATGTATAATGAAGTGCCAAGCAATCCCAAGTGTCCAACCCTGAAAATGATTGAGAAATTACATGATATAGAAAATCCTAACTCCTTCCCATGCCTATAGGGTTCAAGCTCATCATTCTAGGAGTTTTTTCAACCATATCTAAACAAGGAGCTGAAAAATAGGCAAAGAAACAACTTGCCTCTATATGCTAGGAAACTGATTCATTCACTCACATTTCACCTTTTGGTGAATGAATCTACAAAAAAAAGTAAAAATGTGCCAAAATTACATCGTGTTCATGAAATTACATCAATTTAGATCAAGAGTAACATCAAAAAGTGAAACTAGTCAAAACTGGCTGAAATTCTGAGCTGAAGAGTGAAAAATAGGCCAAAATTCTCTATGCGTCGCGCCCAAAATCTCTATGCGTAGTGCAATTGTGGAGCTGATTTTGAGGCCCTTCCCGAAGTCCAAATTGAGCTCATGATAGCTCGTTGGAAATCCATAACTGTCTACTTTCCAACCCTAGTAGAATTTCTAGATTTGGTGTCCATTTACCTCTCCAAATGTCCAATCTCCCAAGACTGCTTCCTGTGTGTCAAAATAGGGGCAATGAGGTCATTTTTTAGTGTTTTTTGACCTTTTGAGGGCTCAAAACCTGCACAAATTTCTTGGCCATAGGTAGGAAAGAATAATTTATCATGAAAAGTCTAGAAATGCAAAGTTTTTGTGATTTGGAGCCCTCTAGCAAAAGTGAGCACCACGTGGCGCGACGCATAGGGAGGAAAACCCTATTTTTTGTGCAAAAAATTTCCAAAATGCAAAAATTGCTCCAAATTTCTTGAAATTTGGGATGGACCTTCTTCATCAAGAGCTATATTGAGCCGAGGATGCCTCGGCCAATATCCAAAGTCGATCATTCTCCTTTTGCCTCTTTTGCCTCTTTGATGCCTTCTTTAATTTTGCCTTTAAATTCCTTATTCCTGCTTTGCAAACTTTATTCCTTGCCATGTAATTAAAAGCCATGTGTCTCAGCAATGCCTTCTCCTTGTTGGCCTTGTTCAGCAGTCTCTCTAAGTGGATGTTGGCTCTTTCAAGCCAAAATTCTCGATCATCATTAATCTCTTGCTCCAGTGAAGTGAATTTAGTCCTCCTCCTTTAGGCAGCAAAATGGTTCTCCAAACCCTAGGCAACAAGTTTCTTGGAATTTCAAATGGTAGGGTTTGATTTTTTTCTTTTAACCATTAGAATTCATTAACCACCATACCATAAGCACAAACTTGGATGAAACACAATGATGGAGGCTCTACCTGGCAAATCTGTGCAAGTTTTTGGCGATTTGGAGCAAATGTTAGCAGTTTCGGGCCTCTGGCTGTATGCACCGCACAACACACCCAGTGCGCCATGCCTCACCAATGCACCATGCCTGTGCAAAGATACACTGAGTGTTCATGCCCAGTGCACTGCGCCGCACCAGTGCACCGCGCCTCCTGCCCAATGCACCGCGCCGGTCGATTTTCGCCCAAATTCACCCAACTTGCCACTCACTTACCAAAATTGCTCTATGTTGCTTCTCTTTTACAAATGATCTTTTCATATGAAGGCATTGCTTATAAACAAAGAGATTTTGAGATTTTAGCTCATGAAACCCACTTTCCTAATGTTTTTGCTTTGGCACTTTTCACTTTCTAATACAAACTTTGTTTTCGTTGTTTCCTTTGATTTTTGACTGAAATGATGAACCTCTTTGCAATTTTTGCAGGGATGATGGCACTGGATTTCGACAAAGGATGACCAGGGCTACACTGAAGAACTGTAGAAATTGAAAAACCTTTAAAGATTACATATTTATTACAAAAAATAAATTTGACGATTTCTTCTTCAAAACAAAGTTTTGAAGAAGAATCATTCTCAAACATTATTGATAATGAAAATTTTGGAATGAAAAATTATTAGGAACACCCTCATGTGCCTGCTGACATTATTGGACACTTTGAAGACAAAATTTGCAAAACCCTAGACCTAATGACTGAAATGACTCTTGGCTGAACAAAATACCATCCATAATGACTGTAAAATTGACTTTGATGAACTTTGATGATCAGACACGAACCAGCAGTTACATGACATGAGGAAAGTATGGAGACAAGACCCTTCCATCAGAAGATCGATGCTCCTAATGGAATGCAGATGATTGAGCTGAATGAGACACCTAAAATGAAATGCAACAAGAGAATTTGATCTCTGATGGAGGGATGAAGAGACCGACTCTAACATAGCCTATAGGATGATGAGGGGATCTTTGTTTCGTGCTAATAAAATAGCCTAGTAGCCAGGATGGGCATACCTATGTTTAATTAGACATAGTAGATAACAATATGGCCATTTCAAATATGGTTACAATGAAAGAACCAATTAAAAAACAAAAAAATGATGTTATTTTTAAACAGTGCTCATGCATGATTAATGCATCTATGAAAATTGGATTATAATAAAATATAGTAGTGTTATTTGGTACAAAAATACACTAATTACAGTCTGGAACAAAAGATGGTTTATTTTATTACTGGTAACTAAACAATACAAAAGGAACTGATAATTTTGTGGTCTGAAATTTATAGTGAAACCACATGGTGGGGTATTTGGCGATTGACATAGCCATTGGGTAAGAAAAATAAATTACAATGATAAGTTTATGGTGAAATTTCTAACCCTTATTGTGTTGGATACTAATGCTTGTTGAATGATGATGCATGTTGACAATCCTTACGGGGTGTATAAATAATAACTGACGTGTTTGCAATGAAGATTGAAATTATATATATATATATATATATATATATATATATATATATTATATATATATAATATATATATATGCTTAAATAATGATTGATGGAAACTAATGACCATGTATATGCTTAAATAATGATTGATGGAAACTAATGACCATGGTGATTGTGGATGTAGGTCAAACCGGATGGATAATCCTAGTCCTCTGCACATTCTTGATCAGGTAGAGAAATTATGCTACAGAAGAAAATGGTTACCTAGATTAAGTGTAGCAGAAGCACTTCAACCAGGAGAGATTACCTAGGAAAAAATGAAGAAGATTATATGTGTAAGGCATATTCGACCCTATTTAAAGGTCTAAGAAAAAGAACACCGAGGATTGTGTTTTGCTTGAGAGGGGGAAGATGTAACACCCCTTGGTAAAGTTGTAAATATAATTTTTTTTATCACAAATGACTTGGTAAAATTGTGGGTCAGGTAAAGATTGAGGATAGATGGAAAAACATAAATGTTATTTTATACATCTGAATTTATAATTTGTAATTTATAAATAATGAAAACTATTGTCAGTCATAAAATTATGGGAGGAAGTGCTAAAAGTGAGTTTCATTTACTAGACAGTTAGAAAACAATTATTCCTCTCCCTAGAGAAAAATAATGTTGGTTGGAACAAGGGAGCCAAGAGGTTGAGAGGGAAGAAAAAGGCCTGAGGTAATGGAGGAGGTCCACGTGAAGAGAATGAAGTTTCAAGATTGTAAATCTCCAATAGAACATTGTTGAAAGTAGGCAGGACACTGCCAAACAACGATTCTTGAGCTGGTTGGCCTGTGGAATCCAAGCGCGGACCTGTGTGGTTAGTTTGACCTTGATGCTAGACCCATTGAGGTTCAAAGAATGTATAGGGTTGAAATTGTTATAGTCATTGATCAATTAACATTCTAGAGGTGAAATTGGCTTAGGGGGAGAATTGGACGTAATTTCCATTCTCATTGGTTGGGTGGAGAACTCTTATCCATGTGATTTTGTGGCTGGACTAGGCAATGAATAAAGATAAGTATTTGATTCCAAACAATGCATAAAGATAAGTATTCGACTTAATATTTATGTTGACGTAATCTTTATTGTGATAATATATTTTCACTCTGTGTATGTAAGATTTATTATATATACTGCATAAAAGAAATGGGTGAAGTAGGTTAGTTCTAGGCCAAACTCTTTAATAGCGGCCAAAAATGGTCCTAACTTCATACAAAAAGAATGGAATACTTGAGTGTTTAATAAGAAAAAAATGTAAATATTCAATTCAATTAAAGCAAGTACAGGCAGTGCAGACATAATCTATATTATAACTTCCTACAAAAAATGATAAAGATACACATAGTAATCTAATCCTATGGTGTTTCAAGTGAACTAAACGAGAAATAAGGACGTTTGCTGCAAAATAGTATATATAACAGAGAGAGTTTAGTATCAATCATGATGTCGAATATGGAAATTATGAGTCTCGTAGAATTCCTTGCGGAATGAGACATTAAAAAAAAACAAGAAAAAATAATAACAGAACTACTGTTGTAGAAATATCATAAAACTTCAATATGACTAGACGTAATAGCCAATCTCAAGGTCAGGAGGAGTGGTCTCTCTCAGGCAAAATTTCTAATTTCTAGGACATGGAACAGATAAGTAGCCTATCGACATAACTATGCATTTGATTACCTATTGTTGACTCTCAACATAGCTGTTTAGAATGACAACTTGTATTACATCATTTGAATGGTTGGAAAATTGTTCTTGTTATTATTTTTTTTAATGGAAAAGTTAGGCATTACTTCTCTACAGGAATTCAGATGAAAATAAGATGGAATAATAAATATCACAGGGAAAATATTGTTGGAACTCATGCATAAACTATGTTTGTGTAACTAACCACTATAGATGGAAGTTAACAAAGAAAAAAAATTAAGAAATTATTTAGGAATAAAGTTGAAGTAAATGGTTGGTTAGAGGAAGGTTCTACAAGTACACAAGTTTAGACCCTGGATCGGGCTGGGCTAACCAACAATCTAGGGGCCGATCTGGAATACCTGGAAGAACTTCTCTAGGTAACAAACAACCAAAGAATAAAATGCTTAACAGAAGCAACAATTGACATTTAACCTTCATAACTCCATAATGTAATAAATACATAGTATGAAAAATAATAACATGATTGAAGCAACTATATTTGTGGTTCCAAATAAAAAGAACATTTACCTACAAAACACTGATATAGGAACAAGTATTTTAATAATTATAGTACCATGCGAAATATCCAAATTACAGATGATTTGAAAGGAAAACACAATCCAATAATATCAATACAAAAATCGTTCAGAGCAGATTGTAAGAGTTTAACAGAATGGAGCCCTCTTCATTCCAAACAGTACTTGTGACAATATAAAATAAACATTGTTCCTAATTACAAAGAGAAAACGTTCCTAAATCACTAAATAAATGTTGTTTGAATGCCACATGAGAGAAGCTTATGAACTAGCACCCGGTAAGAAGGAAATAGGTGAGTGGGTCCATGCTAGGTTGATGATTGTTGTATTGACTTGAAATCACCAAACACACAAGAAACTAGAGTAACAGAACCAAACTATGACATCAAAACAAGTCGTGGTAAGTTTCCTTGTATTTGAAAATTCCACAAAGCTAGGGTAATTCACAAAAAAAAAGAAAAAAGAATCACCTCACCATTAAGAAAACTTGGGTTTAGTTAGAGTAATGGCCTATCATGTAGCCAAGAGCCCCAAACATTAATCCTGTTAAGGGAAAGATCACCTTGGAGGTAAGGAAAAAGGAATTGAGAAATGGGTAACTATAATGGATTCGAACAGAAGCATTTTGTGGATGGTGAGAAGAAACCCTTGGTAAGAGAGAGATTGGCACTTGAAAACACAATATTGAGAAGCTATTAACATTTGAGCCAATAGCCATGATAGAAATTAAACAGAAAAGGAGGGTCATGGGCATAATCACCTCTAAACTAGACAAAAAACCCACACCGAAATGATGCAGAGGCAGAGAAGTGCTTCTCAAATTTTTGGGAGAGGGAAAATGACTGGTTAATGGGAGGGTTAGGTCTAGGTGGTTACCTCAACCAACGCAGAGCCCTAGTGACTGCCTGTTCACCATAATAACATATGAATGGTGCATATGAGAGGCCGAGAAGGTTCTAGACATATCTAGCATGCACAAGGGTATGACAATTTTTTACCATAAGCTAATCCAGGTGTGCCTCTAGAAGGGAGATAACATTGGTGTTCAATATAGGAATGTGAATAAACCATAATACTTTATAATGATAAAGGAGTAATACACACATATTGTCTTATATGCATTTGTTAGGTTGAGTCAATTACATGTTTTATATAATGTGTTATTTGTGGGCATTGTAAGGGTAAGTAAAGGTTATCTAAAAGATAATTATTGTCTTGGGTCAGGATGCATGTTACAAGGGGTATCACATCTATAGGTTCAACACTAAGGCTTAGGGGTCAACCTAGAATTGAAAATGTTTAATAAAGAATTGTTGATGTTATATGGAATTCATAAATGATGACAATGGTAAGGGAAAAAGCACCTACTTCAAGAGATTAGATATGGGAACACTTAGGGGATGAAGTATCATCTCATATAGAAATATTTCTATAAGAAAAACAACAATGGGGTAGCCTCTTAACGAAGTCAAGAAAAAAACCATATAGAAAAGAGAAAAAAATAATAATCTGATTGACTATTGTACTCATAGCGAAAGAAAAAGGTGATTGAACAAGATATTCCCCCTTATATACCTGTGTACAAATCAATAGAAATCTTGTGTGGACACCTAGATTGTTGTATCAACCGTAGCATTAATATAGCATATCAAAATTCTCTCCTCTAAGTAAATGTGGATCCAAAACAATGAGGCTTATTAACCAAATACCAAGTTCTAATTTAAGTGAAACACATAAGGTTTTGTTGAGATTATGAAGGAAGAAATATTATCGTCGATTTTATATATCAATCTATGTATCCACCTAGCCTAAGGAAGGAAACAATTGACTATAGGTGTATAAAGTACACCTAAAAAGAGCTAAATTCATGAAAGGAAAATGGATAATGGGTGGCACCCTTATTAAAAATACAAAAATAATTTAGGAATAATATATATATATATATATATATATATAGCAAATCCCAAAGTGAGATATGTAGATAAATAACATGGAAATCTAATAAATAACAAGTAGTGCTTGTAAGAGGGCTAACTAGAAATCTATAGTGTATGGCTAAACTTTGGCAAGTAAAAAAAGGACGTCTTTGAATTAAAGGACACACTTATGTCAAAAGATATTATGAGAAGAAAATTTAACCAAATAGGTTGTTGATTAAGCTTACCTCAAAATTTCACATATACATAATAATTTGTGGTTCCACTCTCATGGTTCTAAAAGAACCAATAGATGTTGCCATGTTGGTTATAATAGCATTAGAAGCCTCAAGATAAACATGGATGTATGCATGGTATGTCGTATGTAAACTAACTATGCATCATATGAATTATTGTTGGGATGTTGAAAAAATTAAAGAGAGAGAGCCCTCTCTAATTTCTAAGAACTTTAACCACTAATTTGCTCAAATAGAAGATAATTGAGAGAAACTCATGTGTGGGGTGTGTCAAGAAGCTACTGTAACATTGGAAGGGAATTGATCCCAAGAAATGTATACCAAAATGGGTCGAGAATCATTGCATGGAATATGATTGGCAAAGTTTAAAAAAGAGTAATTGTAAATTGTATGAGAATTATCAGGCAAAAGGAAAAAATACTTGTTTAAAAACTAGCAAAATGATGTAACTCTACAAGTATAAACCATATTTTCAGTATGCACTTATATAGTAACTTGTGAAGGGAAAGGTGATTGGCTTTGGAAATAAGGAAGGAGAAGAAACATATTGATACTTCTAAGTTGAAAATGACATGATAACGATAATTAGGGTGCTCTAAGGCACCAAATAAATGTGACAACACCTTGAAACTATGTTGTTGATACCTGGGAGGATATTAGTTTTACACCAAATTGATCAAGTGTAAAGAAAGAAAGGGTGGATACAATGTGAACATTTATTCAAAGGGAATGCAATGGACTTGAAATATAAAGGAGTCCAAATAACTTTGAAATTTATCATACTTAATAGACACAAAGAGCTCAAGACCATTGTGCATTATA
Organism: Pinus taeda; assembly: GCA_000404065.3. Taxonomy (NCBI): domain Eukaryota; kingdom Viridiplantae; phylum Streptophyta; class Pinopsida; order Pinales; family Pinaceae; genus Pinus; species Pinus taeda. The sequence goes on from APFE030512408.1 coordinate 60,499, forward strand.
CGTTGTAGCCTTAAATCATGGAATGGTTTGATGAATGGTCCAATTTATAATATCTTTGCAACTATGAAAAGTCAAGACCAATTGAAACAACCCAACAAGGGAATTTGATTGAAATAGTTGCTAAGTCTGGTATTTCAAGATTTGATCTGAATTGGTGAAATGGGATGCATGATAGATTCTATCTATGAGCATTCTAGTGGGCTACAGTGAATTATATTTACATATAAAAGATAAATAGTACAGTCATAAACTACGTAAGGGAAAACTCTTAATTTGGTCTTTGCAAGTCTAATGATTTCTAAAGATATCACAATCTGTAAAGACAACATAGAAACCAATGTTTATATAAGCACATGGCTGCCCTCGACGATGAGTATTTTGAGAAATTTTTTATCTGAGCATGGCTTGAGAAATTGATAGTGGCTAGCATATTGGTACCATCATTACTTTTTCTTGTTGTTGTGTGCGATACTAACAAGACAATGTGGTATGGCACTAGTCACTAGTACACAAATTGACAATCATGGAGATGAAAGAGGAAAGGTGACCACCAGACACCTTATAAGTTGTGTAACAGAGAGAGATTCAACACCAACAACAAAAAAAGGGGGGTTGAGGAAATTCATAATGAAGTGTATCAAAAAGGAATATGGTAAGATTTAGTAATAAAAGTTCCTGATATTTGTTGATTTAAGTATGACCATGCTACTCGAAATTATACCTTTGTTCATAGTGAGTTATTTTTATATTATCTTTTTCTTATAACCTTAGCAACTTTACTAGTAAAGGTTCGAAGAGAAAAGATACAATGAAATAAACAAAACTAGTTCAATTATAAAACCTTGATTTTCGCATGAAACCACCAAAAGATAACTAATGCAAACACTATTGGGTCCACTTAAACAAAGGATGGGATAAGTGGTACTTGGTAAATTGAAGTAACTATCTTAGAAATTGGTAATGTTTTGTTGAAAAGTATGATGATTCTCATAAGAAAAATCATTGGTATCAAGACATCATGAGAACAAGGCAAGGAAAGCTTGATTGTGACAATAACAAGTAAGATTATTATATGAGGTTATAATAAGCTAACCAGTTAATACCGGGTTGAAATAGGACTATTGTTTATCAATATTCCATCGAACCTTACATGTCAAATAAATTAAATCCTTTGATTGAATGAAGCGGATGAGAAGTTATATCCTAATCCATGAGGAAACAATTATGTTATATGGAAAGTGTGAGATAGTCAATATGCATATGAGCATGAGAGAAAAGCCCCATGCCTATATGCGGAAGAAAATTTGTGTATAAGTTATATTAATAACCTATAATATAGCCTACAGGATGATAGGGATCTTTGATTGGCACTAAGAAAACATCCAAGCAGCCAAGATGGGCATGCCTAAGTTAATTAGATGAAGTAGACAACAATATGGACATTACGAATATGGTAACAATTGAAGAACCAATTAAAAAAATATATCTATTTTTAAACAATACTCATGCATGAATAATGCATCTATGACAATTGGATTAAAATAAAAAATAGTAGTGTTATGTGGTACGAAAATGCACTAATTACACACTAGAACAGAAGATGGTTTCTAATATATTATTACTACTAAGTAAACATTACATAAACATTACATAAGGAACTAATACTTTCATCCTCTAAAATTTATAGTGGAACCACATGGTTGAGTATTTGGCGATTGACGTAGCCATTGGGTAATAAAAAGAAATTACAATGATAAGTTTATGGTGATATTGCTAAGCCTTATTAAGTGCATAATACAAATGCTTGTTGATGCGTGTTGATAATCCTTATGATGTATATAAATAATAACTGACATGTTTGTAATGAATATTAAAAGTATATATAATATATATATATATATATATATATATTCTTAAATAATGATTGATGGAAGCTAATGACCATGGTGATTACAGATGTAGGGTAAAACCAAACAGATAATCCTTGCCACTTGCACATTCTCGATTAGAGAGAGAAATTATGCTACAGAAGAAAATGGTTACCCAGATTAAGTGTAGTCGAAGCACATCAACCAGGAGAGGTTACCTAGGAAAAAATGAAGATTATATGCATAAGGAATATTAAATACTATTTCGAGGGCCAAGAAAAAAAAAATGAGGATAGTGTTTTTCTCGGGGGGGGGGAAGATGTAACACTCTCGGTAAAGCTATAAATATTTTTGTTTTACCACAAATGAATTTGTAAAATTGTTGGCCAGGTAAAGGTTTAGGATAGCTGGAAAAACATAAATGTTATTTTATGTATCTAAATTTATAATTTATAATTCATAAATAATGGAAATTATGGTTAGTCATAAAATTATAGGAGGAAGTGCTAAAAGTGAGTTTCACTTACCAGAAATTTAGAAAACAGTCATTCCTCTCCCTAGAGATAAATAGTCTTAGTTGGAAAAAGGGAGCCAAGAGGGTGAGAGGGAAGAAAAAGGCCTGAGGAAACCTTGAAGACTTGGTACCTACTTGGAGGAGGTCCAAGTTAGGAGAATGAAGTTGCATGCTTGTAAATCTTCATCTGGACACTGTTGAAAGCAGGAAGGACATTGCCAAGAAAGGATTCTTGGATAGTGGAATAAAAAATTGAGATATGTGTGCTTAGTTTAGCCCTGATACTAGACCTCGTGAGGACTAGGGTTGGAACTATTATTGTCACTGATCAATTAATTGTGTGGAGTTAAAACTGGATCCGGGGGAGAACTGGACGTAATTTCCATTTTGATTAGCTAGGTGGAGCACTCTTATCCCTGTGATTTTGTGGCTTGACCAGATAATACATAAATATAAGTATTCAACTTAATATTTATTCCTATTTATTTTTTGTCTCATTCATGCTGGTAATATTTATTGTGATAATATATTTTCACTCTGTGTATGTAATATTTAATGTATTCACTAGATAAAAGAAATGGATGAAGTAGATTAGCTCTAAGGCAAACTATTTAACAGTATCCCAGAATAGTCTTGACATCAAATGGAAAGACTAGAATACCTGAGTGTTTAATAAGAGCACAATATAAACATTAAATTAAAGTAAACTAAGTATAGTGAGTATAGATCCATGATTGGAAGTCTACTTTATTTGATAGGTATTCGACCAGACATCATGCATGCAGTGGGAATAGTTGGAATATTTCAGGCAAATCCTAAGGAAACTCATCTTCAGGCAGTAAAGAGAATTTTCAAGTATCTTCAAGGACACAAAACTATGGCCTATGGTATCCTAGAGATACAGATCTCACTCTTCATGCTTATATCAGATGCAGATTGGGCTGGAAGCGTGGATGACAGGAAGAGCACAAGTGGTGGTGCATTCTTTATGGGTTCCAGATTAGTATCTTGGTTCAGCAAGAAACAGAGTTCGATTGTCTTATCTACAGCTAAAGTGGAATATGTTGTTGCTGCATCTTGCTACACTCAACTCCTTTGGATGATGCAGACCTTGCAGGATTTTCAAATCACTTGTACACCACCTATCTCTATCTTATGTGATAATACAAGTGCAATCAACATTTCAAAGAACCCAGTCATGCATTCAAAGACCAAGCACATACCGATCAAGTATCACTTTCTCTGGGAACAAATGTTGGAACAAAAGGTCGAATTGGAGTATGTTCCTTCTAAGGAAAAAGTTGTTGATATTCTCACCAAATCACTGCCCAGGGAAACTTTTGAATATCTTAGACAGAAGCTAGGAGTAGTTGATGCATCATCCTGCTGTTAAATCTTGTCAGTTTCAGAGAAAAATGGGTATATGCGTGTTCCCTGAGGAGGATCTGCGTACATACGCCAGTTTTTTCAGAGAAAGTCACGTATATGGAGGCTTGATGGATATCAGAAGGGACAGGCTCTGGTTGAAGATAGTCTGATATGGGTCTGACAGAGACCATCTGGCACAGGTTCAAGGGGAGCAGATAAACTTCTAATGATGCATTGTTGGCATTATCTTAGAAGCTTTTGGTTCTAGTTCATAACTGTTGTTGGTTTCAGGTGGAACGAAGGCAGAGAAAGAATAGAAGGAAATCAGGGTTGCTTCTCTAAATGGTGATTGTCAGATGTTGCTATAATCAGTTATTGGTGACTTTCATAAGTTTGGCTCTAGATATTTCGTCTCTATGTCATGTATCTCTTTTATGGTGTCAAGGTCATGGAATGGCCTATCTTGGTTTCCCCACTATGCCTGGGATAAAGATGTTATGTTCTTGTTTATCATGTGTAAACTTTTGATGATCCCCATGTGGTTGGGTGAAGGGTGTATGTATTGAGTCTCTTGGTGATAGGAAGGTCTTTTATAATGTATATGTCATGGTTCGTCTTGAAGAACATCTTTTGCAGATCTTGCCTACAGTTAGGGGGAGCATGGTCAGCACAGCAGGGCAGAGATTTCAGCATGTACTCAGGGGGAGCACAGCCCTTTGTCCTTGATGACAAAGGGCGAGAATAAAAGAGGATCTTGGTGTTGCCATCAAGTCCAAAGGGGGAGATTGCTGGCATTATGAAATAGGTTTGATACTATGGCTCTGGTGTTGTCCTTGATGGCAACTCACCTTGGTAATAGATCTCAGTTTAGGCACTCAGAAAGAAGAAAAAGACATATACGTAGGTTCATCTAGACGAAGGCGCGTACACACGCGGGTTATACGTTACAAAAGGGCGTATATGTTGGGGACTTACTCTTGGTCCATGGTAGTTAGTCCTTGGTATTTAAATCTATGGTTTTGGACCATGGCGTCTCGTCAGATGTGTTGATCCCAAGTTTTAGGTTCATGGTATTGAAATGTTATGGTTTTGGACCGTGGTATTGTGGAAGGCCTAAGACTATAAAAGAGGAAGGAGATCTTGTGGCAAAGGATCATCTAAATTATCATTGAATATCTGAAAAAGTGGTAGATCTGAATGCTGGTAATTGGGTTATGGTGCAGATCTAGATCTGAATAAAGGAGGAACCTTAGCGCAAAGAAGAAGGATAAGTTCTATTGATGGGTCATAATATTTAAGCTTGAATAATAGTATCTTTATATGATTTTGGTCTGTTATATGTGGCGCTTGCTTGATCTATAACACTGATAATCTGGGTTAATTAGTGTTCTTGAATATTTGAAAGAGCGAATTATCCTTTATAGATCTGTACGCAGGTTCAGTGAAGCGAAGACGCATATACATGTTGGTTCAGTGAATGAAAACAACGTATACGCAAGTTGTTCTAAACACATAAGTGTATGAATGCATGTTGCAGGTTATTGAAATAGCGTATATACTTTAAGTTGTGATCTAGCTGCTTCTGTGTTCTGGGTTCAGTGTTCGGTGTGTGGTTTCTGGTACTGTGTTTTGGGTACAACTGTCAGAGAAGTATCTACTTGATTCAGATCTAATTGGTGGAAAGGAGACTGGTTCATTCTTGATGTTTGATTGATGTTTATGGATCCAGTCTGAAAATTTATGAAACGTGGTCCCTGGAAGAAACAGAAGGTTGTAGCCTTCTATAGGCCAGCTCCTACGTACTAGTATCTTGGCTAGTGCAAGAGCTAAAGGGGGTTGTAGCTCCCTTCCAGGAGAAGCTAGAGATTGAGAGAGGGTTGTAGCTCTCTGCGGGTTGAGCCTACATACTGGTAAAGGACTTCACCATTACATTGTAAAAGAAGTTTCTAATTTAAAAGAAGATAGAGATGAATTGTAGCATGTGGTTTTCACCCACATTGGGTTTCCACCTTATATCTTGTGTTCTTGTGTGTGATTTTCTTTCTGCTTTGTTTTATTGTCTCTGGTTACTGGTTATTTGATTCTGCAACATAGATTAACAATCATCTTCAAGATAAAGAAAATAAAAAGTTAGCTTTGTATACACAAGTTTCGTTTTGCATAGTTACATATATACGTGGGTTTATCTATCTGAAGTAGTGTATATCATTTGATTTGAAAAAGGAATATTTCACTTAATAATGCTGATTCACCCCTCCTCTAAGTATTATTTCCAACACTTTTTTTTTTCTTAACTTGGACTTCTTCCACTTTTTCTTGCAAAACTTTGGTTAGATTTTTTAATATGTCACTCATATCATGATTACGAGTCCCAATTTTCCCCACCTCTCAAGAGTGGTATTCAAATTTTCCGATGATTTGCTCGCAGGCCCACTCTTTCGCTTGATTCTTGAGATATTCTATCAATTGAGAAGAGGGTCTAGTTACAGTCTTACTCAACCTCACTCCATTTTCCTTGTCTTTATAAGATGTTTCACCCTGAATCTGATTATAAGCTCTTTGTTGAGTTTCAAATGCCATTCCATCCTCTGTAGAAACTTGGTGAATCTGCTTATCAGTTATTGATTCTTGAATGGTATTCTCTGTGGGCCTGATAGAGGGATATTGGCTCCTTTCAACATTTATCACGTTTTCTGGAATTCCCAAATGGTTTGACATCTTATTGCATACACGCATTGATCTCAATATTTCAAAATTCTCCAAAATGGATTTGTAAACAGTGTCGAAGTCACACATTCTGTCACCATCCTTTGCTATAAAACTCAACTTAGCCCGACAATGAAAGATCCTGGTTAAGAAAAATTAGTATCTCTATGAAACCCAACAGAGTGAGGCATGCAGAGCATAGAGGAACCTAGGTGATGTTTAATCAAATAATTTTGTTAACTAAAGAGTGGAAAGAAAAGTTGGAGGTAGAGCGGATTTTGAAGAATTCAAAATTTTAGAAAAGCCAGGTTGGCCTTCCTCAAATGGAATGAAATCCCATGAAAGGGATATGTACCAGAGACATTTGAGATAGTACAGTCTTCCCTTCAAAAATTATATTGCCTCGTGCTCTTGTTTGCCACTTTGCCTTACTATTGCAAGTGGCAAAGCCCCCACCAAGAAGAGAAGATTTCTAGAGCACAACAACAGGATATTTAGACTCAAAACAGAGCACCTATTTCTTATATAATGTTTATAAGTTGAGGAAAACATATAAACGTCCTAGGTAAAGGAGAACATATGGAGAAAAGGGTTATCATGGAAGAGAAATGGATGAGATATTTCGGTTGCGGAGGCAGTGTTAAAGACATAACAAATACAAGAGGAGCCTCTTTGCGCAGCTATAGTAAAGGAACTTTGTTGAGTGATGGAAAAGGTATGCATTTGCCATTTATTTCTTTATGTTTTCCTTTGGATCGTAACTCCTTTACATTCTAAAATGGTAATATGTTAAAGAATTATGGTAGAATTAAGGAGATTTGTGATTGATACAAAATAACTGATTATTGTCTTTTTTCTATACGAAAAATGAAGGAAATGGAAAACCACTATTTGGAATAAAAAGACAAAGCAGAAGCAATTTTTGTCCCTTCCCGAGGAATATGTATCCAGACAAGGAGATCAAGATCGGAGCATATAATCCATTGAGAAGAAAGGGAAAGCACGACATCAGCGCAAGAAGACAAAATGATAAATTGGAAATTAAAGATAGAGCGAATCCCTCAGTATCCTTTGATCCCGATGGATCACTGCTTCAAAGCTTGTCTACACTCTTGATATATCCGCCTAGCCATTATAAAAAGGGACCAAACTTGTAGCCCAGGGGGCATGTATTATCATTTTGTAGAAATTACTGTTGTAATCTCGACTTTGATCATCGACTCTCTTTGAAGAGCAATAGCTGTAAAATTTGACATACATGATTAATATATAACTCAGTTGTTGTTCCATTATCTGATCTTGGAGTAAACTTAGCGATGCTTCCCTGGTGGATTCACCTACTTCTTGTACCACTATTTTACAATTACAGCCTTGTGTGGTTTGATTTCCTTTGCATTTCCTTAATTTTCTTTATTTGGTAATCTCTTGTTTATGAACATTTTGTGGAATTGCTCTGTTATATCGAAATCATAATCGGATTGCCTTGGTGACAAAATTATTAATTATAACTTGAAATGTCTTGCTATTCATTCTGATCTAATACTGTGCTATCTAATTCAAATTGTTGTTCATCTAATTGCTGCTCACTTATAATTGCGGTTGCTGTTCAATTAAGTTGTTGTTCAATTATAACTGCGATTTTCGTTCCTTTAATACCTGCGATTAATGTTCATGCTGATAGAATAATGTTGCTATTTCAGTTTAACTTATAGTCGTTGTGTGTTTCCAGTTGATTTTCTTTGTTGTTCCGTTGGATTAAGATTACTGTTCAATTCATTTCTGATAGGATAAACTTTGCTGTTTAATTCATTTCTAATAAGTCAAGCTTTGCTATTCAGTTTTTCAATACACTTAGTTGTTGTTCCTTTTCTGTCAATTGAATTGTTATTTCCAGTTATTTGCTTTAGTGTGGATTGAAGGATCTACAACTGTAAAGGACACTGACTACCGCTGTCTAAGTTCTTAGATTGGAGATCTTGCCTATGATTGATTTTCATTTGCATCGGTTTACAGGGGAGAGAGTTATCATTACTGAGTCCTCGACGGATGATTGTTCGAGTGAATGATTTAGTTACAGAACATTTAGTTTCTAGTTGTTCCAATTAGATTTTGTTTCCAGTATTCATTTACCTTTGCATTTTAAAGCACTGTACTACAAAACATTACTCTTGAGCAAGTGACCGCCTTAGACTGAGTACACTCTTGAGATAAAAAATCATCCTTGGGTTGATAATTAATGTAGGATAAATAGGGGTTAAAAAGACACCTTTTATCACTCAACATTTTGGCATTGTTGCCGAGGAGAGTGTAGCCAATTGTTTTAAGAAGAGTAGTGTGCATTTGATAAGTACCTGCTAGGAGAGAATTGTGTATTAAAAACGAAAGGTAAGAACCTGCGTATGGAGCATGTAATAACCCTGATCCCCCGCTTACTTTCCTGCAGATTTGTTGATTACTTTGGGTAGAAATAGGTATTTTAGTTGTGTGCATGACTAAGCAGAAAAACCCTAAAAAGAATCCAAAAACACTACCCAAACCTGATAAAGCTAAGGGACTGGTGACCCTTGGCCAACTGACCTCTATAGACGATATCATCAAGAAAGCAAAATCTCAGCCATCAGTAGGTCCTAGAAAAGTTTCTTATAGAAAACCTATTAGCTCCCTTCGGGCCACAAAATCACCATCTGTAGCCTTTGCTGTGGTGCAGAGCCAAACAGAAGAAACTAAGCAAGATTTTCAGGAAATTGAGAATTGTCGCCCAATTTCTTTACAAGAAGGGAACTCTAGTAATCTCTGTGAAGGAGGAGGAGAAACATGGAGAAATAGAAAAACCAAGATCCCCTCTTGGAGTAGTTCAAACACTAAGTAGCCCAGATAAGGGAAGCGCTATCAAGATCATCCAGAACAAATCTGAAGAACCTAAAAAGCCAAAATCCCCCCCAAATAATAGTTTGGCAAGGAACATCCATTATCCCAGATCAAGGAAGTACTGTTAAGGCCATTCCTACTCCTTCTAGTCCACCTAGGAATAACGCCTTAGAAATCCCAGAAGGATATTGGCACATATTTGATCGAATGACTGAGAACCAGCAAACACCTCAAACCTCCACACTACAATATCACATTGTGGCCATACCTCTGCAACATATTCCTACATTCCATGGTTTAACATCAAAAGAGCCATATGCATTTCTATTTGCATTCAATGTGTTATGCTAGGGTTATGAATACACAACATACCCCCAAAAACTAAAACTATTTCCCTCCACACTAAAAGAAGTGGCTCTACAATGGTTTATGGGGTTAGGTGGAGGCGTTATAAACAACTGGGATCAAATGAAAGCTGCCTTTCTAAAAAAGTATCAGGAGTACTGCAGGTCCAAAGAATTAAAGGATGAAATATTTCAAATGAAAGCAAGACCTAATGAAACATTGGAGGAATATGTAGAGTGATTTCAATACAATCTTTAGAGATCTCCTTATGCATTTTTACCCTTACCTGACAATGTGTTAAAAACTACATTAATTAAAGGGATGAAGGAACAATGGGTTGAAACATTAAACACTATGGGAAAAGGTGACATATATCAGGGAAGTTTTGCTGACATTATTGATTTATGTATCAGGATTTCGAGAGGCAGTACAAGGCTAAGACCGGCAGAACGTGACATAATCACAAGGGACAACAAGATCTTCGGTGGAGGTGTAACCCGCGCAGAAATTGGGAATCTACTGGAAGACTTCAAAACCGATATTCTAGGGACTCTAACAACGCAGCTCGACATTATGCAAGCTAAACAAAAGCAAGTAGAACCAGAGAAAAATTTGGCTATTCTGCCCAAGATGCAGAAAGAAGCACAACCATAAAGAGTGCTTGTTGGATATAGTCCAATTCTGTGCCATCTGCACGAAAGATCACTCCATAGAAAATTGTCCCTCACTCCCGGGCCTTAAAGCAATCTACAAGGAAGTGGAAGAAGAAATAGAACCAATTACCTACTCAATTAACGCCGTCAATGGAATCCATAACAAACAGGTATGCATGTTGATCCATCCTCTTCTTTTCAGTCTCCTCAGTATAATGCTTAGCAGTATAATACAATGTGGAAAAATTAGCCACCTTTCCCCAGCTGGTTACAACAACCATCTTCTACATCACCATGGCCAAATCAAAAAAATCAAACCAATTGGCCAAACTCCCCTTACTGTCCACCATTCTGGCAAAATAATGCATATCCAACACAATGGTCACCCTCCACATCGCAGAGTCAAACCTGGCAGTCAAAATGGCAAAGACCTATGAATTAGCTAGCCGGAACGATTCCTCTCCCTCGACCTACACTACTAGCACCATATACATTGTAACAAAATCCTCAGACCAACTTAAGACCGCAACTCCTAGCCCAACCCAACCTGAACCCTAATAATAGTCTGGTTCAATCTATTCAAATCATCGAAGCTCCAGAACTAGAAACCGAGTTAAGGGAGTGCAACAACCTTCAATTAAGGTCTAGGCGCATAATAGAAACCGAGGGAGATAAAAATGCTCAAGTTGAAAATTCATTTCCTTCAGAAAAAGCAATACAAGAAGAGGAATTAGTTAGACAACAAACTCATGATCAGGCAACAGACTCTTCTCCTCCATTCCCAGAAAGGCTAATCATATCACGCCCAATAGAACATCTTGACTTTGACCTTCTCAGAGAACTAAGAGATTTTTGTATAAATATACCACTCGTCTAGGCTATCTAAGATATCCCGATCTATGCAAAAACCATCAAAGAATTATGTATAAAAAAGCCAAAGAGGAGAATAACAACTAACCCAACCGTCCAAGTAGTCAGCACCCTATCTGACTTACTATCAGGAAGAGAGGCACCCATAAAATATGATGACCCAAGGAATCCTATAGTTACGGTGCAAATCAATGGACACTCCTTTCCAAAAGCCTTAGTTGATTTGGGGGATGCAATTAATTTTTTGACAACCACCACATGTCAAAAACTTGGTGTTACAACATTAGATCCAACTACAACCCAACTGGAACTAGCTGACCGATCAATAGTAAAACCAGAGGGTACACTACATGATGTAATGGTATCTGTGGACTCCTAGGAATACCTTGCTGACTTTCTGATTATTAACCCCAAAAACTGGCTAGATGGACACCCTTTAATCTTAGGTAGACCTTGGCTAGCAACTACTAATGCTTACATTGGCTGCCGACAAGGTAGTATGACTATAACTAGAGGAAGTAATGTCAAGAATTTAACTCTATACCCTCCAGCACATCGAAGCTTAACAATAATGAAAACAAACAAACAACCTATATGATATCTCACAGAAAACATTAGATCATCATTAACTATAGAAGATTCCCTCGAATTTAAAGACCAAATAGAGAATGACATCATTAACAACTTCATTAACCAATCTGAATCTAGATCCCATGTACAATTCCATATGATAGAAGCAGCATTTGATAACAAACTAGAAGAAGATCCCCTGAAAGACACCTATGATCAATATATATCGGCTACCTTTATTTACAATAGCAAAACTATAGAAATTGAACTAGGAAAAACTCTGAACATTAACAAAAATCTAACAGCTGAACAAGAAGAAAAATTGGTCCAACTTCTGAGAAAATATAAGGAAGCCTTTGCATGGGACTACCCAGACATGAAGGGAATTGACCCCCAACTATGCACACACCACATATATATGGAAAAAGATGCTAGGACCATTCGCCAACCTAAAAGGTGATTGAATCCTCTCCTAAAATACATTGTGAAAGCTAAGTTACAAAAACTTTTATATGTAAACTTTATTTATCCAATCTCCGATAGCAAATGGGTCTCCCCACTAGTAGTGGTGCTAAAGAAGAATGGAAAATGGAGGATATGTGTACTCTACAAAGAATTGAACAAAGCTACAAAAAAAGATCACTTTCCCCTTCCATTCATTGATCAGGTATTAGATTCATTAGCAGGAAAGAAATTCTTTTCTTTCCTAGATGGCTTCAGTGGATACAATCAGATTCAAATTGCCCCTGAAAACTAAGATAAAACTACTTTTACCTGTCCATGGGGAACATTCATTTACAGAGTCTTACCCTTTGGCCTATGCAATACCCTTGCCACATTTCAAAGGGCTATCTTAAGTATTTTTTCAGACTTAATAAATGAAGGGCTCAAAGTATATATGGATGATTTCACACCATATGGAGATGATTTTGAGTTAGCACTAGACACATTGGAAAAGGTGCTGCAAAGATGTATTGCCACCAGGCTTTGCTTGAGCTATGAAAAGTGTCATATGATGATGATCAAGGGACTCATCATGGGTCATTGTATCTCAGGAGCTGGGATATAGGTAGAGCGAAAATTCAGATAATCTTGTTAATACCTGCACCTCCGACACAAAGAGAAGTATGCTGTTTTATGGGATTCTTTGGTTATTATAGAAGATTCATAGAACAATTTTCTCATATTGCTGCACCCTTATATGCACTAACAGGCAATGTTGCTTTTATTTGGACAGATAAGTGCAACTGTGCTTTTGAGGATCTAAAGAAGCTTGTATCAACGGCCCTAGTGCTAAGGGGCCCAAATTGGGATTTGCCATTCCAAATTTCATCTGATGCTTTAGACACAGCTATTGGAGTAGTCCTTGGGTAGGAAGAAGATAAAAATCCATATGAAATTTATTATATTAGAAAAAATCTATCTCCTGCTGAACTAAACTATACTATAACTGAAAAAGAGTTTTTAGCTGTAATACATGCTGTAAATAAATTTAGGCATTATATCACTAGATATCCTGCTGTCTTATATATAGATCACTCTTCCATAAAATATTTAGCAAATAAACCTGTTACAAATGGTAGAGTAACAAGACAGTTTATTTTATTGTGGGAATTTTACATCACAATAAAAGATTGACTTGGAAAAGAGAATCTTGTAGCTAATTTTCTCTCACGAATGCCGAAACCAACGGATGCAGCAACAGTCGAAGATCAATTCCCAAATGAACATTTTTTTGTTGTTACCGCTAGAACACTAGGGTATGCTGACATTGCAGATTATTTAGTAGTAGGTAAATTACCCAAGCATCTAACCCCCAATGAATGAAAACAGTTAGTACAGCGCAACACCTGATTCTCATGGATTGGGGGCTACCTATTTCATACAAGGGCATATATGCACATCAGAAGATGTGTCTGCGAAGATGAAATATTTGACATTTTGAAAGCTTGTCATGACAGACTATGTGGTGGACATTTTGCAAACCGCAGAATTGGTCACAAGGTTTTACAAACAGGCTATTACTAGCCTACAATCTTTAAAGATGCTAAGAAGTTTGTACATGCCTGTGAAAGTTGCCAATGGGTAGGATACCCTGGGAAATCTAATGAAATGGCTTTGCTACCACAGTTAGTAATTGAGCCATTCGAGCGCTGGGCACTCGACTTTATTGGTCCGATTAACCCATCATCAAATCAGAAAACATACATATTGGTAGCAACAGAATATGTTACCAAATGGGTTGAAGTAGAGGCACTACCAAGAGCTACATAGGAGTCTGTGATTCATTTCTTGTTCCAAATATTTGTGCGATATGGCCTCCCGAGGGACTAATTATAGATGGAGGGCCAAAATTTGTAGGTAATAAAATTGGCACAAAATTACAACCCCTTACCACCTGTAGGCAAATGGCCAAGTAGAGAGCACAAATAAGGTGATAGAGGCAATACTTACAAAAATGGTTGCATCGCATAGACGTGACTGGGCTTCAAGATTGCCAAAAACCTTATGGGCATATCGACCAACGTGGAGAGATACCACTGGCCATTCACCATATCAGCTAGTATTTGGGAAAGAACTTATATTTATGATAGAATTCGAGATAAAAACGTTAAGAATAGCACAGGAGGTGGGTTTGAATTCAGATGAGGCCTAGACTAACAGATTACAACAAATTAATGAGCTAGATGAAATCAGGCTCTTGACTCTTCAACACACTATATTAATTCAACATCAAAGAGAGAAAAATGGCACGACGCCCTTATCAAAAATAAAATCTTCCATGAAGGAGACTGGTCACTCCTATATGATTCCAAGTTTCAGGATTTTCCATGAAAACTCCAAACTCGATGGCTTGGACCATATGAAAAATAGAAAGTGCATGATAATGGCGCCATTACTTTGACTATTATTGACAGATCTGGACATTTGTTTAAAGCAAATGGTCACTGAGTGCGACTGTACCATAAACTGCTCACTCGGGAATCCTTTTACCAGCAACTACGCGAATATTTTGATATGAAAATTCTTGCTGAGGAAAATAACCCTTCCTCAGCATTAGTTCACTGAATAGCTCTTTTGCTTCCAACTTTTGTATATAAGTTTTTCTTTCCTACTTGTATAAACTTCTTTCTATACATACTTTTTTTTCCTGTTGTTCCTTTTCAAAGGAACAACACTTCTGCATTTTTGCTGTTCCTTTTTCAAAGGAACAACACTTTGGCATTTTTGTTGTTCCTTTTCAAAGGAACAACACTTTCGCATTTTTGTTGTTCCTTTTCAAAGGAACGACATTTCTACATTTTTGTTGTTCCTTTTCAAAGCAACGACATTTTCGCATTTTTGCTATTCCGTTTCAAAGCAACGACATTTCCTCATTTTTGTTGTTCCTTTTCAAAGGAACGACACTTTCACATTTTTGTTGTTCCTTTTCAAAGGAACAACACTTTCGCATTTTTACTGTTCCTTTTTAAAGGAACAACATTTTTGCATTTTTGTTGTTCCTTTCCAAAGGAATCACATTTCTGTATTTTTGCTGTTCCTTTTCAAAGGAACGACACTTTCGCATTTTTGGTGTTCTTTTTCAAAGGAACAACAGTTTCACATTTTTCTGTTCCTTTTCAAAGGAACAACACTTTCACATTTTTTGCTCTTCCGTTTCAGAGGAACAACATTTCTGCTAGATTGCATTTTTGTTGTTCCTCTTAAAGGAACAACACCTCCACCAGATTTCATTTTTTTCGTTCCTCTTAAGGAATAACAACTGTTCCATCTAAGAAACAACACTTTTTGAGTGCATTTTTGTATGAATATCATTTTGAGAATTTCTTGTGAATAATGGTTCATTTGTCCCGATCCCTTCACGGTATAAATTTAAATTCATGTAAGAACACAAAACTAGAGGATATTGAAATCAACAAACAAAAGAAAAATTGCTATCCTTAAAGAAACTGCTTGGTAATGATATGAAAAAAGGGGGAAAGGATACAACTATTTATATCACTTTGCTGTTTTTATTTCCACTCAAACTAAGTGATTGATTATTTTTATCATGTTGGTTCTTCCCTACTCCTCATAACTCTCTTTGATTATTATTATTGAATAAGAATAAGGGTATAATTTTCTCTATTGAGGTGTTCAGATTTCTTCCACCATCCCTACTCTTAAGGAGTGATGAGCCATCCTCTATATATAAATAGGAAGTGATATATAAAAGAAAGAAAAGAAAGAAAAGAAAAAAATATATCTATCTGATCACTAACAATTCTATGATTTAGCAGATGGAGGATAGGGGGTCTCATCAAGAGCCAACCTACCATGTTCATAAGGAAGAAATGAAGTGGCATTCCCATTCTGGCCACCACACTAGGGAAATGATCCAAGAGGCACATAAGAACAATAAAAGCCATTGAAACAGGAGGTATCATCACGAGCCGACCTACTCATCTTTCATTCCTTCCTAGTGAATGGCATTAAGACTCATCTGGTTACCAAGCTAGCTCAATGGCCTCCATTCTCTCAAAAATCACTTTCCTAGGCATACATAAAGTATTATGGTTCCAATGGTGAAAAAAGAAACTTTGTCAAGGTTATGAACACCTGTGGGCAACAGAGCTCTGTTGATGGTATTGAAGTCATATTACTACACATTAATAGTCATTATAAAGCCTCTTCTTATGTCTTTATCTTGATCTCAAATGACAATATGTTCTAAAATCCTTTCAAACCTATTACACATGAAATATTGTTTAAAAAGCAATCATAATGGTTAAGTGGATAATGACCACATAAGAACTTTTACTGACGACAACTGTCCTCTCCCATATTTTTCACATCATTTCATAGCATTTTTATATCTATTTGCAATTTTCATCATAAGCCTCGATTTCAGTAATTTGCTACTTTTGCAATCATGCCATGAATATATCCGTCGTTCCTTTTTTCTATACGGTTGTCATCCAGTATGGCACTCCTCCATTTACCGATCGAGGACGACCTATAATATTTTAGGGGGCGTGAGTGATCTCCAAAATACACTGACAGACGTGTCAACTCCTTATTTGGAGGTACTACGACTCCATCAGATCTAAGAAATAGCAAGTTTAACGATATTGCCTTTTGCAATCATGCCATGAATATATACGTCATTCCTTTTTTTCTGTATGGTTGCTGTCAAATACGTCGCTCCTCCATTTGCTGTTCTAGGACGACCTATAATATTTCAAGGGTCGTGTTTGATCTCCAAAATACACTGGTAGATGTGTCAATTCCTTATTTGGAGGTACTACGACTCTATCAGATCTCAGAAATAGCAAGTTTAACGATATTGAAATTTTCCAATATGCACAACTATGTTGTTCCATTGTCATTTCTATGTTTTGAAAAAAGTTAATAGTGTGCTAAGCTTAGATGAAAGGGGAGGCAGAGCAATATGCAACGAACCACAAGTGCTGATAATTTCTGATGCTGCACAAGAAATTCTGGAAAGAGCAGGATGGATCAATTACCTTACACGGCTACAATAGGCCCATGAAACTGTGGCCATTGAATTTCTGCAGAATTTGCAGGAAGATTATTCCATGGTGAGGGGGAGGTGAATAATGGTAACAGAGGTGGTAATTGCCGAAATATCTGGACTACCAGCAGTCAGACCAGTATGGACCAAGAGAAAAGTGAGACTTCAAGACGCCATAGCCATCTTCCGGGATGAAGGACAAAACCTTACCGTCAAAGGAAAAGGAGTCCTGCCTGTAACATTGGGAGAACAACGGGTAGAATTAGCGAGAATATTGCAAAGCTAAATCACATGCGATGGGAGAAAGGATGTGGTAACACCACGCCATCTCAAATTATTAGCAGTATTAAGACATAAATGTGTTGTAAATTTGCTAGCATATTTAATTTCTTTATTGCATGATGCCACTCGGAGCATAAGGAAATCACGTCATACAAAAATGGTAGTAAGTCATCATGGTTTAATTCGATTAATAGTCAATCATAGACTTTCTCAAGAGTAGTCTAGTTGGGAAGAATTGGTATTTTCAATAGACGGGGGATTGCCCTTACCAGCCCCGAAAAGAAAAAGAACCATCAACACATCAACTAGACCACAAAAATGCAAAAAGTCCCTTAGATTGAGTAAAAGTAGGGGAATGTTGGGAAATCTCCAAGATAACAATAGCCAACCCTTAGAAATACTGGACTCCAAGGATGAGCAACCCCCACAACTTGAAGGAGGGAAAAGAGTGGAAGAAAAATGGGAAGAATAATTGGAAGAAGAATTGGAGGAAGAAACTCAGTGCTCTGGTGCATGTCCACTACAAAGACCATTGCAAGAAGACAAATTGGCCCAAATTTGGCAAATATGGGTGAGTATATTCAACCACAAAGCCCGCTCAACGTCAATATTGAGGCAGCACAATCACAGGAATGCTTTGATCACAGTGAGAGTGCATCTGAGGAAATGAATGATGAGGAAGAAGAAGAAGCACAGTCACAGGAACACTCTACTCATAATAAGAGTGCATCCGAGGAAATGAATGATGAGGAAGAATAAGAAGCACAGTCACAGGAATGCTCTGCTAACAGTAAGAGTGCATCCGAGGAAATGAATGATGAGGAAGAAGAAGAAGTAGAAGCCACTTGGGAAGTGATAGATCAAACTAGGGTTACCTCCCTTGAGGAACCAAATCATGATGACGAGAACACTAAAGAAGTGTTCCAAACAAAAAATATGGAAGCAAGCAAGGTTGAGGGCACAGTCCCTGAAGAACAAAACCCAACTAAGCAGCCAAGTCTAGTCGAGGAAACAACTGTTCCTCCGAAGAAAAAGAAGAAGATGAATGAAATCAAGAGGCTGTGAAAGGAACAACAAAGGCTAATGAATGTAATAAAACAACTCAGACAGTAGATAAGGGCCCTAAAAATGGGGAAAATCTAAAAAATAACCCCAAGAACAAGAGATGTAGCCACCCGACTGAAACCCCATAAAATAAATGCCACGGGGACTCAAACGGAGCCCATATCCATTCAGGACAACAAAGAACAACATATGGCTATTACAGACACAACGGCCCAAATATAAGATACACTAGTCTGTAACAAGGATGTTCAAACAGAGGCACTATCCTCTAGGATCACGACTAACTAGACAATTTATGATAAAGGGACACAGATTGTAGGAACCAAATGTTGCAATAAGAAGATCCAGGTAGATCTTCAGCCCAAAAGTGTTTCGACGGACAATGATCCTAAAATAGTGAAACTCCAAGAGGATTTGGCACAGGCTTAGCAGATGATAGGAAAACTCACAGAAGAGACTGTTCTGCAGTAGAAATACCAAAAGTTACAGTAGTAATTTAAGAACATCAATGCATCAGAGAGTGAGGCCTTTGATAAAAGTGGGAAGGCAGAGGAAAAAGTTGAAAAGGTAACAAATCATCTAAAATCAGTCATAAGCCGAATGGATACCCTCTGTTCTCTATATACAGATGTTCTAGCCTGTAGGGAACCTACCAAAAATTATGCTTTGTATTTGTTAGAAAGGTATTTACAGTTAAAAATTAAGGCTGTCAAGGTAGGGGTACCTATAGAGTTAAAAGCTATTGATGATTTCATAAACTGTTGTCAACATTATGGAGTGAAAGCCCAGTGATTTCTATGTGAATTTTATTTGCATAATTTTGTGTTGGAGGAGGAAATGGAAAAGAATCCCAGTCCTTTTGTGGGTGATATCCAGTTTTAGACATTCATCTTGTTTGTTGTTAACTAGATAAAGTGGCTCAAGGTCCATAATACTTTTCAGAGACAAGAAAATAGGATGGACCTCTGGGTTAGAGGTGAACCGAAAAACCCATCGCAATTGTGGGCTTAGCATAAAAGCTTAATGAAAAAGGAGGGTGTGATCCAGATCTTGGGACCCATCCATAAAGAAATTGTCCAGAGAGGAGTAGAATACTTCCTTTCAATTGAAGACCCTACCATAGCAGCAGCTAAACTCAGATGGAAGACTTCCAATCAAAATATCCAGGATAGAGAACCCTTCAATTATAAAAATTTTAAATTAGCTACCGATCACCTGGTTACCTATAGTAACCTCATCTTGAGAGAAGGTCCACTTTGGCTAGGTTGTAGATTTCGAAGCCCCATTATCTGGTATCCTGCAGTAGGATATAAGGCTATATACGAATTGCCTGAGGGGCAGACAGGAGCCATTTTTGAATTTTTAGCTGCAAATCATGGTTTTAGACCACTTCATGAAAATCCCTCTCCATCCTATTCCCTAACTGCCTTGCATGTAAATTACATGGTTTTTATGAGGACATGAAAAAGGGTAAGCAGGAGGGTGTGTTAAGCGATGGAAAATGTATGCACTTGCCATTTATTTCTTTCTCTTTTCTTTTGGAACATAACTCCTTTACATTCTAAAATGGTAATATGTTAAAGAATTATGGCATAATTAAGGAGATTTGTGATTGATACAAAATAACTAATTATTGTCTTCTTTCTATACAGAAAATGAAGGAAATGGAAAACCACTATTTGGAAGAAAAAGACAAAGCAGAAGCAATTGTTGTCCCTTCCCTAGGAAGCCGTATCCAAACAAGGAGATCAAGATTGAAGCGCATAATCCAGGAGAAGAAAGGGAAAGCACGGCATCAGCGCAATAAGACAAAACGATAAACTAGAAATTAAAGATAGAGTGAATCCCTCAGGATCCTTTGATCCTGAGGGATCACTGCTTTAGAGCTTATTTTCACTCTTGATATATCCGCCTGGCCATTATAAAAAGGGATAGTGCTTGTAGCCGAGGTGGCATGTATTATCATTTTGCAGAAATTACTGTTGTAATCTCAACTTTGATCATCAACTCTCTTTGAAGAGCGATGGTTGTAAACATTGCCATACATGATTAATATATAACTCAGTTGTTGTTCCATTATCTGATCCTGGAGTAAACTCAGTGGTGCTTCCCTGGTGGCTAAGGGCCCAGCCTTGGTGGATTCACCTGCTTCTTATACCACTATTTTACAATTACAGTCTTGTGTGATTTGATTTCCTTTGCATTTCCTTAATTCGCTTCATTTGGTAATCTCTTGTTTATGAACATTTCGTGGAATTGCTCTGTTATATCGAAATCATTATTGGATTGCGTTGGTGACAAAATTATTAATTATAACTTGAAATGTCCTATTGTTCATTCTGATCTAATACTGTGCTATCTAATTCAGATTGTTGTTCATCTAATTGCTGCTCACTTATAATTGTGGTTGTTGTTCAATTAAGTTACTGTTCAATTATACATGTTACTGTCATTCCTTTAATACTTGCAATTAATGTTCATGCTGATAGAATAAGGTTGCTGATTCAGTTTAACTTATAGTTTCCGTGTGTTTCCATTTGATTTGCTTCACTGTTCCGTTGGATAAAGATTGTTGTTCAATTCATTTTTGTTAGGATAAACTCTGCTGTTTAATTCATTTCAGATAAGTCAAGCTTTGCTATTCAGTTTTTCAATAGACTTAGTTGTTGTTCCTTTTCTGTCAATTGAATTGTTATTTCCAGTTATTTTCTTTAGTGTGGATTGAAGGATATACAATTGTAAAGGACACTGACTATCGCTGTCTAAGTTCTCAGATTGGAGATCTTGCCTATGATTGATTTTCATTTGCATCAGTTTACAGGGGAGAGAGTTATCATTACTGAGTCCTCGATTGATGATTGTTTGAGTGAATGATTTAGTTACAGAACATTTCAGTTTCTTGTTATTCAAATTAGATTTTGTTTCTAGCATTCATTTACCTTTGCATTTTAGAGCACTATACTGCAAAACATTACTCTTGAGCAAGTGATCGCCTCAGACTGAGTACACTCTTGAGATAAAAAATCATCCCTGGGTTGATAATTAATGTAGGGTAAATAGGGGTTAAAAAGACACCTTTTATCGCTCAACAAATTTAACGAGGGAAATTCATGTGTATGATGTTTTATCATGATTTGTACTTTTTATTTCAAAAAATGAGGGTTTTGTTTGGTGGGAAGGTGATATTGACAAGTTATTGTAGTTTCATTACAAAGGAGAACCGAAACGGAGATGTGCCACCATCCTCGAACCCATGGGATCGAATACAAATCTACTTAAAGTGAGAATGCGTATTCGAATTGTATTCAAATTGATAAGCTCGCAGTGCTTCAAGAAAAGTGGAGACCCAAGCAACACCAATTCCACTACATCAGGATTTATTTAATGGCAGAAGTTAGCTCAAGGTAAGTCTGCTGCCAAACGTATTGCCTGCATCCCAAGTCAATAGGGTGTGGGATATTATAAATGTGTTCTAACATCTTTAGTGGGTAGTTACAGAAATGCCCAAATATTTAGAATGCAACCAACACCTAGTTCAAAATCCTCCATGGCACTGCAAGGTAGCATACAACCTCGAAATAGAGCTAGAAACCTAGGAACAACGTTGTGGGCTCTTAGCATTTCATATCAAACTAAATTTAAAAACAAATCATATAGTTCAGAGGGATAACAAGACTATCCAATTCTTCAAACCCAGCCCATGAGTAAACAACCTAATCAAGACTGCAGTAGACCATTGGAATGAATAGGACTTACTTTTTTAAATTATGGGAGATCTGTATTTTATTAAGTATTTAGTTTTGTTTTTTATTTTCTCTTTCACCAAAAAAAATAAATTTACAGCTTATTAAGGGAGAGCATAGCTAGGATATCAGTCATAATAAATTATTGTGCATGGAAGACATATTAGTGTTTTCTTGACTACTTCTGCTGTACAACTATGGGATTTTGCATCTAACAATGAGCTAAGAACCTTGAAAGGTCACCATACACAATGTCAGGGTAGAGTGCAGTAGATATTTAACAAACTAGTCATGCATGCATGGGCCCATAGGTCTCAAGGATCCAACTAAGCTCTGATACCAAGTGTAGGGACTAACCCTATATATTATATATATATATATATAGTATATATATATATATTATATATTATATATATATTATATATTATATTAGATTAGATATAGATATAGATATGATATAGATATGATATAGATATAGAGGAAACAATATAGATATATAAAATACTAAAATACAACCATAACAAAATAACAATGGGAACTCAAAAATTATTAAGCGTTATATGAAATTTTCTTGAATTTCACTTCATTGAACGTATCAACTAATTTACATGTTATTAACTAAAACCATAATGAAGTCATACAAAATAATATTATAACATCATAGGTGCCATTCACGAGGAGATGAGATTCCAACTTGACTTGCCGCTATTTTCCCTCCTTTGTTTTTGGTCACCTCCAAGTGTGAATATTGACGTACTTAATCCGAATGCAATGAACCATCGATTGACCTCCCAGCCTGCTCCTTTGGTACTCTCCTTCCCCACGGACCCCCGAGTTGCAATGGGGTTGTACAATGACAGAATGTATTAGCTGGTAGAGGGGAGTACTCTTTGGCTGAAGAGTACCCTCTCTAAAGTCCTCTATCACACCAAACTCACTATAGCTCGTAGTCACTACTCTCGCATAGTCTCATCCATTCAATAATCAGGTAAAAAGAGTCCCTTCTCCCATGGCCTGCCCATTTTTTTTATAGGAGCCCTCATAGGTGACACTTGGAATTTCACGCATAATTAATTATTTTTGTTAATCCAATAGTTTGATTATTCACTCCCCATGTGCCACTCTCTCATCAAGGATCTCCAAAATTATTTACTTAAATTTTAATTTAAAAATAATATTTTTCCTCGCCTCAACAAGATTTCTATTTCCTCTCCTAGTTGTCTCTTGATCCCGTCTTTTAATCCTTAATTTGTGCTCATTACTAAATTCAATTGATACGTCAAGATTTGATCCCTTATCTACTCCCCAATTTAACTCAATTTTTCTCTTAGATGGATATTCTTATGATGGTTGTTGCCACATGGAGGTTCTCTAAATTTCTCTAAAATTTAATTTATTAATCTTATTTTAACTCACCATCCTCTTCTCTTAGTTAGGTCCAACTATTTTAGGATTAATATTTATCCTTACATTTATGTCACTCTTTCACCTTTTTACCTAATTAAATTACATTATCTACCTAATATTTTCCAACATGGGAAGGGTAGAGTTTTTAAGGTAAAATATTTTATTTCCTCCTATGATCCTACTAACCCAAGTTTTATTCTTGATTTAATTACCTCAGTTTCTAACATCATTTACACTTGATGTGAATTTACCTGGTTCTCATATCTTGCTTATATTTATTAATTTATTTATTTATAATGATTCCAAGAGTGCCAAGTTTGGTCATTCCCCTCAAGAACTTCCCTTGAAGTTCCAAGAGTGTCACGCCTAACATTTTATTTGTGATGTCAAGGGTGCCAAGTTAGTTGTGCCCTTCAAGAAACTCCCTTGAAGTTCCAAGGGTGCCATGTCACTTTCTCTTCAAGCATTCAGTGGCTACGAGGGGGAAGTATAGGTGCAACGATAGAGACCACTATCATCTCTTATGTTGCCTACTATAGTGAGACTAATGGTGTGAGGGATCAAGGAATCCACCTTGATGCGCACCCTTAGTAAAATCGTCACGAGTGACCCAACTTTGGGTCCTACCCCCATGACATCATGATCTTCAAGGCGAAGGTGTTTCAACCTTTCCAGCACAAGTCATGGTGGTAGTGCTAGTGGGTGAGATCAGGAACATTGTACCACCCCTCCCATGCAGTTCCATCTAATTGTACAACCCCATCACCCATATGTTAGTGATTCGGCCAAGCAACTAATATGTGCTTGCAACTGCTAACATATCATCTAAATATAGATAAACATATATAGCAGGTTTCAAAATTGGCTTAGAATTTCAAAGATAAAATAATATAATTTTTCATCAAAACAAGTGTCGTCAACTCATCATATGTGAGTGCCTCTGGTGGTTTCCTACCATACTCAATAATCATCAGTAACAAGGTTTCTCAGTGTTAGTAATTGCCCTAATACCACCATCAACATTACCTAGTCATTCACATCATTTTTCATTGTGAACTAGAGCTAATGCAAGTAGTTAACATAAGGGATACATCCATCATGGATATCATCATCATAACATCAATGGAAACATACATATCCATCAGAGCTATCAACATCATAACATCAATAGAAAACATACCTGCCCATCAAATCTATCATCATCATGATATCAATAGAGAGCATACATATTCTTTACTGCTATCATCATCATAAATTCAATCGAGACCAAACATAACCATTTATGCTACAATCATCATAATATCAATAGAGAACATGCATAATCATTAATGCTACAATCATCATAATACCAATAGATAACATGCCTAACCATTAATGCTACAATAATCATAATACCAATATATAACATACATAACCATTAATGCTATCTTTATCATAATAGCAATGGAGAACATACATAAACATCACAACCACTAATAGTGTCCGGATCCCCAACCTGAGGTCCTGTTGTGCTGTACAACAACCCCCCATTTCATAAAAATTTTCTTCCTAACTATAATATGAAATGAGTCCCTTTTAAACATAGATGTGTGAATAAAATTGGTATAAACTCATCCTTCATCAAAAGGTCCAAAGGAAACGATATATTATAAACCTTTTGAACAAATATGAATCGGTCTTATGAAATAAATATATAATTCTATTTATTGCGATAAAGCAATTGCAAGATCGCATATCGCAACAACAAGGAAAAAATAATGCAAATACTGATTGGTTTACCCCAATCCAAAAAGTGAATAACTATCGGTTATCGGGAAATGCAAGCAAATATAACAAAAGGCCCTCCCACTATTTCTCCGATGCAATATCGCTATCAGCAATCGGGGGATGTAACCCAACACATGTTAAGACACCTTTAACATCTCCCGACTGCGATAAGGTGTATCGCCATCGGGGATCGGGGATTTCGCAATGACATAAATATTACTACCCAAGCATTTCTCCGATTGCGATCCGATAAAGCAAGGCACGAGTTTCAAAATAGATTGAAAAGGCTTGCATGTATTATTTTAGATTATTAATAAAATCCTTTCCGTTCCCCATAGCGATTTACTCGTGACTATCCGCCAAAAAACTCAAGCCACACTTGAATTAATCATTCGGCATATAAATGATATGATGGGGATTTAAAATGATTGACAGGTTAAAGTGGCCAATTAATGAAGTAGTTATGCCGAGATCTCCTCTGAGATTGTATCTGCGGCAATATTATTTTAATCTTTCATTATTTGTTAATTGATATAACTCAATCATATTGGCTCGCACCACCTATTCTTTGTATTACGTTCATTTTATTCCTTGCTCAGCGCTCCGCCGAAACAACAAGTTCAAGCCAAATGGGAAAGAAATCCAAGAGATTTGCAGCAGCATCAACTCTCGCAGTAACAGGGCAATCTACCGCTGATCCAAGACCAAGAAAAAAGGGATTGATTTCAGACACTACGTGTCTTGGCCTTAGCAACACAAGCTGTCAAAGCATATATAATCTAATTGAATCAGAGGAGCCTGAAACAGTATCGGTGCAAGCTACTGCAGATTCAACTAGAAAATCAGAGGCTTCCCTGAAGGACTTAGCTACCTCATATCTACACCGAATAGCAGCTCGAGAAAAAATTCTTCTGTATACAGATGTAGTGCGATAGGAAGTAGAGGAAATCCTTGTTATGAATAGAACATTTTTCACAGTTGACGGAAGGGTCTTCGGCTCATTTCAACCTGAGGAATTAAGGAAAATGTATCATTTGTCGGAACCTCAGAAGAAATACAATAAAGCATTTTTTCAGAAGTTCGCAAGTGAGAATGAGACTGAATCGGCCCCAATTCAGGAGTGGAGATAGAACTCCGCAAGGCACAAACATGAATCTTCAGGTAAGTACTTTGTAGATCCATTATGTTCTCCTTACTTTTACGTCGGGGCAATGATGTGTCAAATTTGGGGATTACATGATTCTGCAAAATTCACTATTGAAATGGTTCCTTTAATGGAAGCAGTAGTTAACAGTGAGATAATGGATTGGGGAAATATATTATCAGATAAGCTAGCCACTACAATTCTTGAGTTTAGAAATAAAACTCACGTGATCAATAGGTCTATTGCTCCGTTTTATTTTAGTGCTTATATTTTAGATACTCTTTGTTTCAACTCTAAATTTCCTGTACTGTGGTGGAGATGGACTCCACAAGACCCCATGCCAATTCACATTTATCACCAAAAGTTGTGGAAAGCGCAATATAAGGACCACCTGTACCAAATCTGTAATGGTTTTATGTTGCCTATTTACCGTGCCACTTTTGACAAGCCTGCCTCGAAGATTTCTTCACAAGCAGAGATTGACCTAACCACTCTAGGAAACTAGTTTGGGGAAGATAAGTTCACATACGTAAGGGTTTTTGGTAGCCTTGCAAGGCCTCATGTCCTTCCTCTGTACATACCCGACAAGCTGTTAGCCTGAGAATTAGTCTATCAAATTACGACCGCAGGAACATCCAAGACTCTGAGGATATCAAAAAAGCAGGCTTGGCCTACTTTCCCTCTAAGATGCGGTGTTTATACTTTGCACGACTACAAACATGCGGAGAAGGAAGTAGAGAAAATAAACATGCTAAACCTTGCTACCATTCCTAATAGGCAATTTGACCCAAGGAAAGTTGTCTACAATGTGCTTGAAAAGGCCAAACTGACAAGGTTTGATCATAAGGAAGATGATTTTAACGACTTGGTTTCTTCGGCAGAGTCACTATTCCAAGTACAAGCACTGGCCAAAATGAGATATAACGATGAAGGGCTAGTAGAATCTAATAAGCTCAGAGAACAGAGGTTGCCAACTCTACCTCTGGACTTATTAGCTACTGCCCTGACAACAAAATCAAGCGAGCCTGAACAACAACTCATTGACAAACCTCCTGTTGTATCAAAGATTCTCGAGAAAGATAAAGAGAAAGAGCAGAAGAAAGAGCAGGAGAAAGAGCACGAGGAAGAGCAGAAAAAGGAGCAAGATAAGGGTAGCGAAAATATCAATGTAGATACCCAGATTGATCCTAAACTACTCCAAGAATGGCGGCAATTTGACTCCATTATAAGCAATCTGGGAGGTCCAAAAGGTGCCAATACACCCAAAGTAACAAATGGACAAGATACAGTGTCGACAAAGGTTACGAATGAAGGAACCAACGGCCAACCTCGTACCACAGATTTAGAAATGATTCCAAAAGATACCTCCGATCAAATTATTTTGTATGTGGAGAACATATCTCCATTAGATGTCTTTTACAGTCCAAAACACAGGGCTGTAGTGAAAAGACAGCGGAAAAGGAGAAGACTTGATCAACCTTCCCTGTTTCCAGAGCAAACAGAGACAGCTAATGTAGTATGGAAAGAAGAGTTTGACCCTTCCGATGACCTAACAAAGCTCTCTCAGTATGCCAGAGCTTATTCGGCAGCTATTATGGACAATGCATCAGAAGTGAGTAATCTACTTAAAGAAAAGGACCAAGCAATTGTTTTGTTGCAAACACAGTTGTTCGAAGCACAAAAGAAAGTTGAACAGTTGGAACAACAATTATCAACACAACAACAATTAAACAATCAATTGAATAAGCAGTTGCTTGAAGAAAAATAGAGAATAGACTCAAGCGCAATACAAAAGCAGAAAGAATTATCGGAAGCTTTGGCCAGGTTAAAGACGATGAATGAACTAATGATGAAAATGAAAGATGAGCAAACGACTCAGTTATCACTTCAAGTAGAGAAGTTCAAGAGTCTTCCACAACCTGCTGATTTCAGATCCAAATCGCTACAAATTAACAAGGCATTGGTGACACAGTTAATACTGTTATGTCATAACATTTCTCTGGTTGAGCCCCTTTGTGATATAACGACATCAATAGTTGACAAATCAGTTGATGCTAAACAGGATTTTGAACAGGCCGACAAGACTTTGACAAAGTTTCTGGCTTGGCAAGACACCAATGAAGGGCAGGCAGCAAATATACCCAAAATCCTAGAATCACACAAGGAGATCTTGTTCGTAGAATGGTAGTCACAGCTGATAAAAGCAGATAGAGAGGTTTCCATATGTATATTATCTACAAGTAACTTAATTGAGTTAATCAATAACACTCTCTATCTGTCTAACATGATTTCACAATGTACCCTAGGTAAATTGCTGTCAGCTAAGACATTGGAGCAAGCATGCAATCAAGAGATGGAGAAGAATGGAAGATTAATCGCTGGCATCCAAAGTTTAACTTGGGATACCTATTGGTTTTTCTTAGTAAACCATACAGTCAAAGGGACACCCTCAATTGTTTAACCGATGCGATCGGCTGTATCATTCCCGAAATCCATGATGCCACATACTCAGCTCAACTCCATTCTCATCTCAGCCGCCCTCTAGAATTGGAACCGATGCTTGCAATCTGCCAACTCAAATCAAAAGGAGAACAACTGAAACAATGAATCATGCTGCCGACTACCAACAAACCTGCTGTGGAGAATATATTCAAGATTTAGTTGTACCAATTAAATAGCATTTTATTTTTGTAGTTAGTTAGTTTAATTAGTATTTATAGACCCTTTCATGCATTTAGAAAGGGTCCTCATTTTTTGTATAAGACTCAAACCTGGAAGTTGCACTATTGTGCTTCCGATATATTTTTTTATAAAGAATGGGCTAATATTCCAAATTCTAACGAGGAAAGCTTTTATCGGATGTGCACTATTGCCTTGATGTGAAAGTATCTCTAAATTGGAAAAAGGAATTCGAATGCGATTGATATCGGGAATGATTTACAGCACATATGGTACTATTATCTATGATCTTGTTTCATTCTTTTATGTGAATTGTCATTTGATCACTCTTGCTATCATTGGATATATGTATGTGTTTTCAATAGCAATCCTTATATTTTTCACTATTGAATGTTTAAGGAATGTTATTCTTTTAGTCATATATATATCAGTGATATATAAAGGATAAGTGTAATAATGTTTTATTGATTACTTTGTTCAACTATTTGAATAAAGTAATTATCATATGAGTGAATGTCTTTGTTTACCAATAGATTCATCTATATGCCTGTTAGTGAATAAAGATTATCAAACATTACACTAAAAAGCATAAATTTCCCGGGATAGTATAGTTATTCATATTTTTACTTTTTAGATTAAATCATTCATCCATTACCATTTTATTAGAAAACCACTCATTTATCAATCCCCTTTTTATTCATCACTGGGAAACTGGTCCCATTATTTCCAGTTGGAGCCACCACACCAAACGGAAAAGGAGCTACATTAAGGTCTGGACTAGGTGGTTTTCCCCGATGTTGTTGCAGTGATTTTCGAGGCATCAACATTTTTGGTGCTAGAAGGAGGGTATGAACTATGAATGGCGAGTAAATCAAAACCTATAGACCATTCTGAGAGTAAATATCCCTCCACCTCACCTCGGACCTCCCGTTTGCATTCTGGAACACCGGTATTCAAACGAGAAGAAGAGGAATGAACTACCACTGCTCAATCCCATCATAATCCAGATCGATTAAGTCCTGAGTCTCCTAAAGTTCAGTCTCTCATCCAGAAACTTCAAGGCTTTTCGATATCACCATAGAAATCTGAAGTATCTCAAGGCAGTGAGACTTCACAATTCAATCTACCTCACCCTCTCACCAGACTTCAAAGCAGAAAGCTTGGTATTGAACCTACTGAG
The DNA here is from genome assembly GCA_000404065.3 of Pinus taeda. Taxonomy (NCBI): domain Eukaryota; kingdom Viridiplantae; phylum Streptophyta; class Pinopsida; order Pinales; family Pinaceae; genus Pinus; species Pinus taeda. The sequence continues at coordinate 91,043 of APFE030512408.1, forward strand.
TTGCCTTTACCGAAAAGGAAAAAGGCTAAAAAGAACATTGAAGGATCAGACAGTGAGACCTTCTCATCATCATCCTCCATTTCATCTTCTCCAGTACGAAGTCAACCATCCACTTCCCCATTACCCATTGTTGTTTAGCAGGGATCACCAACTTCAACATCCCAACCTATTCAATCTTCAATACCAACTCCTCCCCAAACACCTGGATTTTCATCGGCAATATCAATTGTTATTAGGTCTATGATGGCTCAGAATCCATGGAATAGTCCTGGTGCAGTCACTATGCCTGCACCATTACATCCATTACCAGATTCTCCTAAAAAATGGTTGCTAAAATTTAATCCAGATGCTGGGACATTATCCGAAGAACATATTAACAATTTCATGTTATCAGTTAATCTAAAAGGAGTGGCACAGGAAGATGTTGTCGTTAGGCTTTTCCCTTATACTTTACAAGGATTAGCTGGGTCTTGGTATTTTTCCCTACCCTCTGGATCCATTACTAGCTGGAACATTTTCAAGAATAGTTTCTCACTAAGTATGGCGATGATAGATCTTCAGCGACATTAATCAATGATCTTTCGAATCTTAGGATAGAATCTAGAGAACCTATCAAAGAATTCAACTCATGATTCAATAAACTCTTGAATAAGATTCCAACCGACTCTAAACCAAGTGAGAAAATCAGAAGCGAATGGTATATAACAACCCTACCTTCAAATATAGCCATTTTTGTAGATAGAGCTGCAAAATCAACTTTAGCTGAAAACATGAAAGAAGCACTTGTTGTAGAGAAACGCATTATTGATTTAGAAAAGAAAGCTACTCTTGAAGATAGAAAATCCAAAAAAGTTTCTTTTAAAGATGATTCAAAGAAGAAAACCCTGAAGATCCATATGATATGGAGGGTCTGCAAAAGGTCCTCAAAACCATGTCAAATGATATGGTTGAAATCAAGAAACAAGTAGCAGAAACTTCAAAAAAGAGGCCATTTAGAAATTTTAAGAAACCTGAGTCAAAACCACCAAATGTTATATCTAATGCAGACTCAGATCCTGAAGAGGATGAAGAAGATGAAACAGTCTTACCATCCGACGAACCCGAAGAAGACGAGGTTGTCAAATGCCATGGGATGCGGGACTTCATTTTACCTAACTCCGATACAGAAAATGAATAAGAAGCTTTCCCTGTGACTACCAGGAGTAAACGTACTCTTGAACCTGTTCAGTCAATTTCAAAGAAAAGGAGTGCAGGTACCACTACTACAAAAGAAAAGGTTCCCACAAAGAAATCGACGGTTACAACATCCCAAAATCAACCATCATCCTCAAACATACCTTCAACATCTAGGACGTTGGTAGTATCGGATTCAATGGATTACAATATTATTGATGATATGAAGAAGACAAAGGCAAACATTACTATGTTTGAACTTAGCAAACTCAAACATCAGCAGAAATTACTTCTTAAGGAACTAAATGCAGTACCTTCTTCACCTCTTCCTAATGTCGTGATCTCCAAAGCTTCAAATGATTCAGGTCAACCACCTTCTGGTAGAGTTGAAGCTACTGATGCAATTTTAATCGGAGACAGATCAAATTCCCATACTCCCCCTTTTCTCTTGACCTATGAGATCTATAATAGAAATCTACACAACTATTTGATTGACTCAGGGGCATCCTCTAACATAATGCCAGCGTCAGTTTGTTCCAAACTGAAAATTGAACCCCAAAAGTCTGCAATTCATATTGTACATTTGGATAGAACCAAGGTCCAGGTTTTAGGGGAAATCAACTCTGTAACTATCAGGTTATCAGCTGATCCATGAGTGGTTCAAAGAATTGATATTTTAATTGCCGATATACCTGAATTTTATGGTTTAATCTTGAGTAGAGATTGGTCTGAGAAACTCTAGGGTTATATTTCTACTGATTGGTCCCATATGTGGCTACCCTATAGAGGAAAGCCGAATCAAATCAAAATCAATCGGGAGAAACATATGACCCATACTATCACTGAATTTGAATAGAAGAATCAACCAATAGAATTCAATAACAATATTTTGGGGAATTACTCTTCTGAATCATTCTTTGGAAATTTCACTGCCCAACCATCTCCTTTCTCAGTAAATAATTTCACATCCCAAATTGAAAATTTTTCACAAACCGATAGATCAAGATGTGTCAATATTGCTGAGGAAACTGTAAATATAATTGTTCATAATTCTTTATTTTGGTCACTATACTTTGATGGGTCTAAATCTAGTGAAGGTGCAGGAGCAGGGTGGATTTTAGTTAGCCCTGAAGGAGAAAAAACTATGTTATCATGTAGATTGGAATTTGAATGCACAAATAATATAGCTGAATATGAGGCCTTAGTTCAAGGGATATACAAAGCTATTTGTCTTAAAGTCCAATATTTGAAAGTGTCCGGTGATTCAAAAATTGTCATAAATAAGTTAGAAATACAATTCACTGTCTTTCTAGTCATCTCAAACACTATCAGTCTTTGGTGCAGGAACTCATATCTCAATTTTTATCATTCAATATTTCTCCTATCCCTAGATCCCATAATGCAGCAGCAGACTTGCTAGCTAATGTTGCTTCTAAACTCCTACCTTCTGAAGATTACAACACAGATAGATTTTCAGTAGAGTTAATTTTTAGACCATCAATTCCCGACAATGTCACCAATTGGTGAGTGTTCAATAATGATGAAGACATTATAAATTTCTTGACATCCGACGAGTCCTACAATGATAAAATCATTGATGAAAGTGATCATGACCTTCAAATGAAGGAAAAGCTGGAAGAAAACTCAATACCAAAACCAGTGGTTAAGCTAGAAGACCTTTATGATATTAAAGACAGGTTTAAACAAGTGACCAATTCAAAGCTCCAAAGTTCCACTTTAAGATTTGAATTGATAAACCTAGGTGCTGAGTAAAACCCTCAAAACATCAATTTGGGATTAGGACTTTCTTTGTAAGAAAGAACAACATTCATTAGGTTATTACGAAAAAGTAAATATGTCTTCGCTTGGAAATATGATGATTTGAAAACATACGATGCATTGATCATTTAGCATACTATTCCAATGCTTTTTGAACAAAAACCAGTCCAACAGAAGTTAAGGAAAATTTATCCTAACCTAGAGAGTCAAATAAAAACCGAACTAATAAGACTCTTGAAGTCTAAGATCATTTTTCCTGTCAGACATTCAAACTGGGTGTCCAATATGGTGCCTGCTAGAAAGAAAAATGGCGCCATCAATATTTGCACAGATTTCAGAAATCTTAATAAAGCAAGCCAAAAGGATAACTTTACTTTACCTACAATGGAGTAGATACTCCATTCAGTAGTTGGTTCTGAGTTAATGTCCTTTTTAGATGGTTTTTCAGGATATAACCAGATTTTGGTCCATCCTAATGACAGGCTTAAAACTACCTTCAGAACTAAATGGGGAACTTATGCTTACCAAAAAATGCCTTTTGGACTTATCAATGCAGGAGCTACATTCCAAAGAGAAATGGATATAACATTCAAAGGATTGATCAATAAAAAAATAGTTGTCTATTTAGATGATATTACTGTATTTTCCAAGAAAAGGTCTAATCATTTACATGATTTAAAACAAATCTTTGAACGTTGCAGAAGGTATGGTATCTCACTCAATCCAAAAAAGTCCTTTTTTGCTCTTAATCAAAGAAAACTCTCGGGCTTCATTGTTTCCAAATATGGTATTTATATTGATCCAGATAGAATTAAAGAGATTTCTGATATTCTATTCCCTCATAACAAAAAATCCATGCAGTCATTTTTGAGTCAAATTAACTTTGTTAAACGATTCATTCCATATTTTTCCCAGATTATTTTGCCATTGCAAACCATGATTAAGAAAAGTTCGGTGTTTAGATGGGGATCTGCAGAAAAAGAGGCATTTGATTCTATCAAACAATCAATAATTAACACCCCTGCTTTAAGCACCCCCAATTTTTCAAATCATTTCATACTATATACTCTCGCATCCACCTCGTCTTATGCAGCAGTGCTGACTCAGATTCATGATCAAAACTTGGAAGCACCAATTTCATTTTACAGGTCAAGTCTTCAAGGTGCTGAACTTAATTATTCAGAAGTTGAAAATAAAGCCTTTGCTATGTACAAAGCTGTCAAACACTACAGACCCTTCCTCTTAAAAGCTCACACAAAAGTTATAGTTCCTTTTTCAGCAGTAAGACAATTACTAATTCAAAGGGAATTAGGAGAAAAAAGGGCAAATTGGGTCACAACATTACAAGAATATGACTTAGAAATCAAGCCAGCAAAGATTGTCAGAGGCCAAGGTTTTTGCAGGTTATTAGTAGGAGCATCCAATATTCAAGAATCAGAAGGTACAGAACATACTAAAGAAGTCAATCAGATAAGTACCACAGATCCTAAATCACAATATGCAGATCTGATTTTCTATTTAAAAAATGGATACACACCTTCTAATATTTCCTATAAAGACAAATGTGCCATTAGACTAAAAGAAAAAAACTTCATAATTGTAGATGATGTACTTTTTAGGCAGAATTATGATTCAATTTTATTAAGATGCTTAGAAAAACCTAAAGTGCAAAAAGTTTTGTAGGAGCTACATGACGGACCAGCAGGAGGACATTTTGGAGCTGATACAATAGCCCACAAAATCATTCATGCTGGATATTATTGGCCCACCCTGTTCAGAGATGCTCATGAATATGTAAGGAAATGCCGAAGTTGTCAAATCTCCAGTGGAAGACAAAGAAAACCAGCTTTCCCTTTGCAACCAGTCAACATTGAACAACCTTTCGAGCAATGGGGATTGGATATCATTGGGGAAATCACTCCATAGTCATCCAAACAACATAAGTATATCCTTACTGCTACTGATTACTTTACTAAGTGGGTTGAAGCAATTCCTCTGAAGATAACAAACTCTGAAGCAATTATAGAATTCATAGATCAATTCATTATTACCAGGTTTGGTGTCCCAAACACTCTTGTTTTCGATAATGCGTCTTATTTCTCTGGAAATTCTATATTTGAGTTCGCTATCAAAAGAGGGTTTAAATTGAAATATTCTGCGAATTATTATCCTCAAGGTAATGATTTAGCATAATCCACCAATAAAAATCTCGTCAAAATCATTAAGCGAACTATTGAACAAAATCATAAAAACTGGCATAAATCTTTGATATTTGCACTATGGGCTGACAGAATAACACAGAAGGCTTCCATAGGTACTTCTCCATTTAATCTTGTATATGGGAAGGAAGCAGTCCTACCAACCAGTTTATTGCTTCCATCTCTAGCCCTAGTGCAGTTTATTGAAGAAAGTCCCTCATCTTCTATCCAATTAAGACATGATCAAATTTTAAAATTAGAAGAAGAAAGGGAAAAGGCCAGAATTATATATGCAAAACATCAAAAAATTATCAAGTCATCTTTTGATTCAGCTTCATCCAGTTCAAAACAATTACAAGTTGGTGATCTAGTTCTGAAATGGGACAAAGCCCATGAGGATAAAGGGAAACACACTAAGTTCCAGAAAATGTGGCTCGGACCATTTCAAATCAACGAGAAGATAGGCCATTCTACTTTCACATTGCAAGATCTATCAGGTAAGAGAGTTTCTCTTCCTGTTAATGGCCTTATCTTGAAAAACTTATTCAATTGAGGAGGTAACTCCTCCTTTTGTAAATATTCAATTTTCAGCAAAATTTGTGTTCATAGTTTTTAGGATTATTGGAAAATAAAGTTGTAAGATATCTTCAATTGGCCTTTGCTATATTAAAAAAGTTGCTCAAAAGAAATAGTTTTGATATTTGCTTTTAAAATGGAAACCTTAAACAAAAGGAAAATTTCTAGGAAATTAGGTATATTTAGATTCTGAAACCCCATTTTATTTTTGTGAAATCTTCTCAAGATTTAGAAGTACTGTAAATCATTTTAAAGTTTCAAATGGCCAAAAATGGTTATCAATATAAAAACATAAACTGATTCAATCTTAGCATCTTCAACTCTTACCCTGTCATCCATGCTCTCTTAAGGAGAAAATCTTTCATCCCATTCATCAAAGTTTATGATTACTCGGAGTGTAATTCTAAAATATATTTGATATAAAAGATAAGGGGTCTTATTAGAAGCCTGCTTACCATGATCATTGGGAAATAGTTCAACTGACATTACCAGTATTGCATACCAAAACAAGACAAGGGGTCTCATCACGAGCCAGCTTGTTCAGTTAAATTACAACCAGTGAATGGCATTGTCAAATAGCTGGCTACCAAAAAGATGGGATAATGGACGATTAAATGGTTAAAAGGTATCCCTGTCGAGACTATAGATGTTTGCTGGCAGCACAGGCTCTACCTATGACAAGGGAGTCATTATAAAGCTAAGTTGGAAAGGTTCTTTTTTTATCATTATCAACCAATTAAGGCTAGTTTAAAACTTAGAATGTATTTAATTTTAACAAGAGAAGAAAATAGAAAATATAGCTATTATTAGTTTCAGAATTTATGTATACCTAGTTATATTAGAATTCTCCTCTTAGATAAGATTTCTATATAAAGAAAGTTTAAGTATTTCAACATTTTCAGAGATAACTGTTTCTTCCAGTGAATCGCCAATTGTTGTGTTGTACAACAACCCCCCATTTCATAAAAATTTTCTTCCTAACTATAATATGAAATGGGTCCCTTTTAAACATAGATGTGTGAATAAAATTGGTATCAACTCATCCTTCATCAAAAGGTCCAAAGGAAACGATATATTATAAACCTTTTGAACAAATATGAATCAGTCTTATGAAATAAATATATAATTCTTTTTATTGCGATAAAGCGATCGCAAGATCGCATATCGCAACAATAAGGAAAGCATAATGCAAAGACCCATTGGTTTACCCCGATCCGAAAAGTGAATAACTATCAGTTATCGGGAAAGGCAAGCAAATATAACAAAAGGCCCCCCCACTATTTGTTCGATGCAATATCGCTATCGGCAATTGGGGGATGTAATGCACCACATGTTAAGACACCTTTAACATCTCCTAATTGCGATAAGGTGTATCGCCATCGGGGATCGGGGATCGTGGATTTTGCAATGACATAAATATTACTACCCAATCAATTCTTCGATTGCGATCCGATAAAGCAAGGCGCGAGTTTCAAAATAGATTGAAAAGGCTTGCATGCATTATTTTAGATTATTAATAAAATCCTTCCCATTCCCGATAGCGATTTACTCGTGACTATCCACCAAAAAACTCAAGCCATGCTTGAATGAATCATTCAGCATATAAACGATATGATGGGGATTTGAAATGATTGACAGGTTAAAGTGGCCAATTAATGAAGCAATTATGCCGAGATCTCCCTTGAGATTGTATCTACGGCAGTATTATTTTAATCTTTCATTTTTTGTTAATTAATATAACTCTTTCATATTGGCTCGCACCACCTATTCTCTGTATTACGTTCATTTTATTTTTTGCGCAGAGCTCCCCTGAAACAACAAGTCCAAGCCAAATGGGAAAGAAATCCAAGAGATTTGTGGCAGCATCATCTCCCGCATTAACAGGGCAATCTACCACTGATCTAGGACCAAGCAAAAAGGGATTGAATTCAGACACTACATGTCTTGGCATTGGCAACACAAGCTGTCAAAGCATATATAATCTAATTGAAGCAGAGGAGCCTGAAACAGTATCGGTGTAAGCTATTGCAGATTCAACTAGAAAATCAGAGGCTTCCCTGAAGGACTTAGCTAACTCATATCTACACCGAATAGAAGCTCGAGAAAAAATTCTTCCATATACAGATGTAGTGCGATGGGCAGTAGAGGAAATCCTTTTTATGAATAGAAAATTTTGCATAGTTGACAGAAGGGTCTTCGGCTCATTTCAACCTGAGGATTTAAGGAAAATATATCATTTGCAGGAACCTCAAAAGAAATACAATAAAGAATTTCTTGAGAAGTTCGAAAGTGATAATGAGATTGAATCGGCCCCAATTCGGGAGTGGAGATAGAACCCCACAAGGCACAAACATGAATCTTCAGGTAAGTACTCTGTAGATTCATTATGTTCTCCTTACTGTTACGCTGGGGCAATGATGTGTTGAATTTGGGGATTACATGATTCTGCAAAATTCACTTTTGAAATGGTTCCTTTAATGGAAGCGGTAGTTAACAGTGAGATAATGGATTGGGGAAATATATTGTCAGATAAGCTAGCCACTGCAATTCATGAGTTTAGAAATAAAACTCGCGTGACCGATAGGTCTAGTCCTCCGATTTATTTTAGTGCTTATATTTTAGATACTCTTTGTTTCAACTCTGAATTTCTTGTACGGGGGTGGATATGGACTCCACAATACCCCATGCCAATTCACATTTATCATCAAAAGTTGTGGAAAGCGCACTATAAGGACCACCTATACCAAATCTGTAATGGTTTTCTGTTGCCCATTTACCGTGCCATTTTTGACAAACCTGCCCCGAAGATTTCTTCACAAGAAGAGATTGACCTAACCGCTCTAGGAAACTAGTTTGGGGAAGATAAGTTCACATACATAAGGGTTTTTGGTAGCCTTGCAAAGCCTCATGTACTTCCTTTGTACATACCTGACAAGCTGTTAGCCCGAGAATTAGACTAGCAAATTACGACCGCAGGAACATCCAAGACTTTGAGGATTTCAAAAGAGTAGGCTTGGCCTAATTTCCCTCTGAAATTCGGTGTTTATACTTTGCACAAATACAAGCATGCGGATAAGGAAGCAGAGAAAATAAACATGCTAAACCTTGCTACCATTCCTAATAGGTGATTCGACCCAAAGAAAGTTGTCTACAATGTGCTTGAAAAGGCCAAACTCACAAGGTTTGATCATAAGGAAGATGATTTTGATGACTTGTTTTCTTCGGGAGACTCATTATTCTAGGTACAAGCACTGGCCAAAATGAGATATAATGATGAAGGGCTAGCAGAATTCAATAAGCTCAGAGAACAAAGGTTGCAAACTCTACCTCTGGACTTATTAACTACTGCCTCGACAACACAATCAAGCGAGCCTGAACAGAAACTCATTGACAAACCTCCTGCTGTATCAAAGATTCTTGAGAAAGATAAAGAGAAAGAGCAGGAGAAAGAGCAGGAGAAAGAGCAAGAAAAAGAGCAGGAGAAAGAGTAAGAGAAAGAGCGCGAGGAAGAGCAGAAAAAGGAGCAGGATAAGGGCAGCGAAAATATGAATGTGGATACCCAGATTGATCCTAAACTACTCCAAGAATTGCAGCAATTTGACTCCATTATAAGAAATTTGGGAGGTCCAAAAGGTGCCAATACACCCAAAATAACAAATGGACAAGATACAACGTCAAAAAAGGTTCCGAATGAGGGAACCAACGGCCTACCTCCTAGCACAGATTTAGAAATGATTCCAAAAGATCCCTCCGATCAAATTATTTTGCAGGTGGAGGACATACCTCCATTAGATGTCTTTTACAATCCAAAACACAGGGCTGTAGTGAAAATAAAGCAGAAAAGGAGAAGACTTGATCAACCTTCCCTATTTCCAAAGCAAACAGAGACAACTAATGTAGAATGGAAAGAAGAGTTTGACCCTTCTGATGACCTAACAAAGCTCTCTCAGTATGCCAGAGCTTATTCGGAAGCTATTATGGACAATGCATCGGAAGTGAGTAATCTACTTAAATAAAAGGACTAGGCAATTGTTTTATTGCAAAAAAAACTTTCTGAAGCACAACAGAAATTTGAACAGTTGGAACAACAATTATCAACACAACAGCAATTAAAAAATCAATTGAATAAGCAGTTGCTTGAAGAAAAACAAAGAATAGACTCAATCTCAATACAAAAGAAGAAAGAATTATCAGAAGCTTTGGCCAGGTTAAAGACGATGAATGAACTAATGATGAAAACGAAAGATGAGCAAATCACTCAGCTGTCACTTCAAGTAGAGAAGTTCAAGAGTCTTCCACAACCTGTCGATTTCAGATCCGAAGCGCTACAAATTAACAAGGCATTGGTGACACAATTAAGACTGTTATGTCATAACTATTGTGCTTCCGGTATATTTTTTTATAAAGACTGGACCAGTATTCCAAATTCTAACGAGGAAAGCTTTTATGGGATGTGCACTATTGCCTTGATGTGAAAGTATCTCTAAATTGGAAAAATTAATTCGAATGCTATTGATATCGAGAATGATTTACAGCACGGATGGTACTATTATCTATGATCTTATTTCATTCTTTTATGTGAATTGTCATTTGATCACTCTTGCTATCATTGGATATATGTATGTGTTTTCAACAACAATCCTTATATTTTTCACTATTGAATGTTTAAGGAATGTTATTCTTTTAGTCATATATGTATCAGTGATATATAAAGGATAAGTGTAATAATGTTTTATTGATTACTTTGTTCAACTATTTGAACAAAGTAATTATCATATGAGTGAATGTATTTGTTTGCCAATAGAGTCATCTATATGCCTGTTAGTGAATAAAGATTATGAAACGTTACACTAAAAAACAGAAATTTCCCGGGATAGTATAGTTATTCATATTTTTACTTTTTAGATTAAATCATTCATCCATTACCATTTTATTACAAAACCACTCATTTATCCATCCCCTTTTTATTCATCATTGGGAAACTGGTCCCATTATTTCCATTCGGAGCCACCACACCAAACGGAAAAGGAGCTGCATTAAGGTCTGGACCGGGTGGTTTTCCCCAATGTTGTTGTAGCGATTTTCAAGGCATCAATAGGTCCTCAAAGAATAAAGTGTGGGCCTTAGGGCTAAATAAATGTTAATATCATATCACTGTCAGTCGACTAGAGCTGGGCACTACAGTTGCTTTAAGTTGTGTTAAGATAATTGAACTATTTCAGTTGTTCTAATACATATGCTTAGGAAAATCTATTGTATAAGCTGTTAACGTTGTCTCAGCTATGTGGGCTATCCTGTTGGACACTCAAAAAATTAATTCGTGTAACTTGTTATAATGCCCGCTGCACTCATGTGGACTATTCCGCTGGGTGTTGTAAGTGCTATATGTTCACCTTGTGTTTGTGACTATTACATCCATGTGGAGTACCCCGCTGGAAGATGTGCATGTCTTGTTGTGTTGTGTGTCTCTAGTAGAGTTGGGACTATTCCCTTTCAACCTGAGACTCACTTCCACCCTCTCCCTTAGTAGTGAAAGAACTTTGACACAAGTGACACCAAGCACTCACCAGGGATGTGAACCTTATTGTTCGAAGATAAAGCATACCACTGTCACGTGTTGACAAGAAAGAGATAATGCATATATTTAATATAATGGAAACTGAGCCATCATACCGGATGAGACTCCTACACCAAAGGGTGTGAGGCCTAGTTGGGACTTCATATTGGGAAGATCCCTTGAATGTTGGCGGGTCCAACACTGTCAACAGAGCCTCAAGAATTTGTGGAGCAACCACAAGTAGAGGAGCAGAGAGTAGAGATGTCCACTCAAGCATAAAAATATAAAGAAGGTAGAAAAATAACCAAGGAAGTCGATATACTTGTGCAGGATTTGAGGGTGAATGTGGGAGCTCCTTCAAATTTGCGTAGATATAGGAGGTCACTTGATCGGTACACTGGCTACATGGCTCTAATGAGTAAGCTTGTAGAGACTAAGCCATCCTCTTTCGAGGAAGAAATAGAGAAAATTGGATGGGTTTATGAAATGGTGGAGGAATATGAATCCATTGTACAAAAAAATTGTTTGGGAAGTGGTTTAAAGCCTGACAGATAAACCAATTGTGAGTTCAAGATGGTCTTCAAAGTTAAGCATGTAGTAAATTGAAACATAGAGAAGTATAAGGAAATATTTGTGGCCAAGGGATACTCTTAAGTTGAGGGAATTGAATATGAGGAGACCTTTTCTCCTGTAGAAGGGTACTCATCCATTAGATCAATTCTTGCATTGGTTGTGCAGATGGGGTTGAATATCCATGAGATGGTTGTAAAAAAAACATTTATTAATGGAGTTATTGAGGAGGTGTACATCAAGCAACCAGAAGGTTTTGATACATTTGATTAAGAGTATCATGTGTGCATACTCAAGTGAGCATTGTATGGTCTCAAACAAGCACCCCATGCTTGGTACACCAAGATCGACAACTATCTCACTTGTTTGGGCTTCACCAAAAGTGAAGCGGATGAAAAACTTTATCATATTTTGTTAGAAGGTAAATTTCTTATTATTGTCTTATATGTTGATGATTTTATTTTAACTGGTAAGAATAGTCGATCAGATCTTGCAAGGAGGACCTTGCAAGGGAATTTGAGATGAAAGACATGGGTCTCATTCACTACTTCCTTAGGTTGGAAGTATGGCAAGGTGATGGGGAATTATTTATGTCTAAAGGAAAGTATGAAAATGAGATATTACAGTGGTTCTGCATGGATAGTTGTAAATCCATGAAGACACCTCTAGAGACCAACTAGAGGAAGGGGGATGCCACTTTAGGTGAGGAAGTGGATGCTACCATTTATCGACAACTAGTGGGTTCACTAATGTATCTTGTGAACTCCCGACCATATATGTGATATGCAGTCAACCAACTGAGCCAAGCTGTATTTAAGCTGACCAAATTACTTTGGAAGGCAACAAAACATGTTTTACAATACCTCAAAGGCACTTCCCAGTTTGGACTATGGTACATATAGATATAGGAAGTGAAGATGTGTGGCTTCACAGACTGAAAGAGTACGTTAGGTATAATTTTTAGTGTTGGGTCTGTAGTTATTTCAATCTATAGCAGGAAGCAAAAATATGCGGTGTTTATCTTGGTAGAAGCAGAATGAATCACTGCAAGTTAAGCAACATGTGAGGCGATATGGATGAGAAATATACTTCTGGAGATATTTGGTTAGAGGATGGATCCAACTGTGATCTATTGTGATAATCAAATTTGCATCAAGCTCTCTGAGAATCATATATTTCATGATCAATCCAAGCATATAGATATCCCGTATCACCATTTACGAGACTGCATAAGTGGATAATGTTGCTAGAATACATTATGACAGAGGAACAAGATGTTGACATTTTGACAAAGGCATTGTCAAGAGGGAAGTTCAATTTCCAGACATATAGGATAGGGGTAGTTGATAGTCCCTTTCTTGCTGAGAGGGAGTGTTGAAAAATGCAACCAGAAAGTTTGAATTCAATTTTTCCTTGGTCAAATTTAGAAAATTCGAATTTCCACATCAACATACAACTTGGATGCAGTTAACTTGTGTGACAAGGCTTGTGTCACTCAGTTTACTTAGTAAATTTGAGTTGGAGGAGTCATAGTTCAGTAAAGCATGTGTGATTGCAAATTTGTAGAAATTAAGGTCAATTATTACAAGTCGTGTTTAGTTAAGCTAGTTCTAGCTATTGCAGGAACTAGTGGAACGTCAATTGTGCAGTGGGACTTTAGTCTAACTGTGTTATCATCTAGTTAACTGACTAGTCAACCAAAAATATCTAGTGCATGCATAGAATTTGAGTTTTCCATCTATGGTGGAGATTCCAAGACATCAGAACATTATTTTTAGACTAGTATTGAGTGTACAAGTGTTGCATATAGTCAGATGATCAACCTTGGGAACTGCGCAATAATTTTGGAGGAAATTCCTAAATAATAGGGGCCTAATTTCCTTAGGAATTGCACGAGGAAATAAGGGCTCAAGAAGAGGAACAAATTGACTCAGTCTGGGTCAGAGCTTCTGGGTGAGTAGAGAGTAGGTTATTCACTTGTAGGTTGAGCTGAGATTGAGCTAGCAATTGTAATATATCTCTACTCATCAGATTAATGCAAGTAGGCATAGGAGTTTTTAGTAGATTTCTTTCCCCTTGAAAATTTTTTGGTGCATATGTGTTATTTCTCATTGCATGTTTGTGATTGATGTTCTAAATTATGAATTGAATTCTGCAAAGTAGTAGATTAGGTTTGTGTCTTGTGATTTTGATTAAAATTTCATGAGAAGTTGCGAATATAAAACATAATTTCTACACTCTAAAACTTGGAATGTTCCCCTTTATCTTCGTGGGATTCATCCCATTTTAAAGCCAAGTATATACTTATATGTTTTTATCAAAAAATGATATGTTATCAGACCAACGTTTAATAATATTCTAGCGTTGATACAATTTATGTTTTGTTTTTTCTCTTTCTTCTTCTAATTTTAGTAAGGAATCAACCTTGTCCTACATGGAAGAAGACTTGACTTCCTTCACTTGTTGGGAAAATTGCAAAGAAGGAAAATATTAGGGATTAATATAGCTTCTCTTCCATAAGCAAGGAAAAAGGTGGAATTATCAATGGAAACTTTAAGGGTGACCCTATTAGCCCTGAGTGCATTGAAAATGAAAGTATGCCAATTCTTATGGTGATTAGAAATATTTTTTTTCAAGATTTTAATTAATTTTTTATTTGATGAACCAACAAGATCGTTCCCTTGAGGGTAATGATTTGTCGAGTATCTAATTTTAATTGCTTTATCTATAGCATAAAAATTGAGTTCCTAAGAAGCATTATGAAACACAAATTATTTCAAAACCCCAAAATGAGTAACAATATTAGAATAAAAAATGCAATCACCTATTTGGTATTAACTACTCATAAAGGTATCAACTCTACCTATCTCATAATATGTAGTTGTCAAAATGTATTTATGTTGTCTATAGGATGAAAAGTTCAAAGGTTAACCTATACGAATGCCCCATTTCTGAGAGGGAGCTTCAACAATAATAGGATGAAGGGAAGAAGCCAATTTTTTAGCCCTACTAGCAATTTTTTAGCAACTTTCACATTTACGAACTAGGGCATGAGCATCCTTAAATAATTTGGGCCAATAATATCAATTCATTAACACTTTTTGAGTAGTGGTATCTCCACCAAAATGATCAATGTAAATATCTAAATGGAGTAAGTGGAGTACTTGCTAGGCATCACCTTGTTCTAGACAACGAAGCAATACATCATAATATTTTTTTCAAAACATAATGTTATTAATCAATTGATAAGAGGCATATTTCAACCTTAACACTATTTTCCTTTTAGACTCAATATGTGATAGTGTTGTACCATTGTGCAAATAAAACCTGATGTCAGTATAGTACCAAGAATTAGGATCATCTCGAAGATAAAAAACTTCATTTTGTAGCATAAATATTTTGTTATCAGAACAAGGATTTTAATTAGGAAGGTTGAAAAGCTCAACAAAAAGTTTACAGAGACCTTAGCCATTTGCTATTTGAGCAAGTTTAATCTCTAGGTTATATCCCTAGAAATTTTTCATCTAGTGGGCCCTTTTCTCTCCAAATTCTTTCTACACGAGTAAATGTATTTTTTTTGTATAGTGGATTATTACCTTAGTTTTGGATTTAATAAAGTAATTTCTAAAATGTTTTACAACCTTAAATACTGCAGAGGCTTATTTATCCACTGCTGGTTAATTTAATTCATCTCCCTAAAAAAAAACTCATAAATGTAATAGGAATTTCAGTATCAAGTTCTATTTTTTGTGTAAGGATATTAGCGTAAATGAAATCAGAAGCAAAGATGTACAATATAAAATCCTTAGAAAAATTAGGGCTCATCAAGACACTAACTTCATAAGTAACCAATTTTATGGTATCAAAAACCTATTTTTCTAGGTCAGTCCACTTATAAACAACATTATTCTTTACAATATATTGAAGTGTTTTAACTATTTCTGGAAATCTTGGGATGAATCAATTAACAAAACTTATTATACAAAGAAAACACTACATGGCCTTTTTAGAGTTGAGAGGCAACAAACTATTAATGGCCTATCTTCTTTTTGGGTCAATAATAATACCCTTTTTTGATATGATACAACCTAGTATTTTTCCTTCCATCCATAAGAATTGACTCTTTGGGGTGTAATGAAATGCTAAATTTTATACAATTCTCAAAGACTATTCTAATATGGGAAATATGATCAGATCTATGTTTTGAATAAATAGTGACATCATCTAAGTAAAGGACTATAAATTCATTAATTAATCCATGAAAAGCAATATCCATTTCCCGTTGAAGAGATTCCCCACTAGTAATCGGGCCAAAGGGCATCTTTCTGTAGGTGAATGTTCTTGATAGAGTTCTAAAGTTTATTTTTAGCTAGTCAGAGGGAACCACCATAAATTGGCTATAGACCGAGAAAATGTCCAAGAGAGACAACATCTTAGAGCCTCAAAACTTGTTGTAGGATTTGCTCCATAGGGGGTACTATGTAGTTATCTTTATCAAAGGTTTTATTTAGGTTATGAAGTCAACACAAAGATGAATATCTTTGTTTTTATTTCTCACCGAGACTAAATTTGAAACCCATTCGATATGCTAGATAGGGAATATTATCTTAGCTTCTAAGAGTTTGTTCAATTCACTCTTGACAACAAGCTCCAAGCCGGGATTGTTGAAAAGGACTGCTATGAGGTTTAATGGGAATTATATGTTGTATAGTGTTGGGATCAAAATTTTTAAGGTCCTCATATTCTTAGGCAAATGTCTTTAAATTTTCTAAATAGGTATATACAATCTTCCTTTCCCTGAGGGGTGCAATTAATTCCCAAATTTATGTTTTGAGGTTAATCTTTAGTTCCCAAATTAAAGACCTTGTATTGCATGGTTGAACTTTTGGTTTTACAATTAACAATTTTCTTAAATCTATCCCATAAATCATAAAACATTTGAAGCCTAATAACAGGTTGAGGGATAAAGTTTACCAAATGAGTTGAATCATCCAGTTACCATTGAATTGGAATTTGAGAAAAGTCATGAAGGTTCTCCTCATGATTCAACTAGTTGATGAAGATATCACGAAAATTATCTTTCAAATGTAAGAACTCAAGTATCTATTGACATGATTAAAGACCCACTAGTTAGGTACATTATCTGGTATTGATGGTCTAAACATCCATTAAAACAAATTCCAACCTAAAGTACCCATGAAATTTTCATGTAATTTCCATGTCATAATATGTAAACCAATCAAAATCCTTTAAATTTAAAGAGAGATATATGCAAATATTTTGGAGGGAAAAGAAGAAAAAATTATTTTTATAATTGTATATTTTGCTTATCGCCTTATAGGTCTACTCAAATTTCAAGTGTAGACACTCGCTAGATGCGGAATTAAATTCCACATCCAATGAGTACCTATTATGCATACTTTTGAAAAGACCCACGTTGACACAAATTGAAGATACATTAAAGAAATGTGTTCAATACATTTTTTTTAATATATCTTTATTTCTTTTTTATCAATGTGGGTTTTCTCAAAACTATGCATAATGGGTACTTATTGGATGTGGAATTTAATTTTACATCCAACGAGGGTCTACACTTGAAATTTGAGTAAACCTACAATGATATAAGCCAAAACTAAATTAGATAAAATATTTCTTCTTTTCCCTCCGAATTCATAACTATATTTTATTATTTTAACTATTAGAGGCCACTTTCGGTTGAAATTTCCTCTAATGAGCTCGATAAAAAAATAATTAGGTTTAAACCCCTCAGCTAGAATTAATATAGATGTCACATTAGCTAACATATCAAATTTCCGATTTAGATATCTAGGTATAGAAACAATATTAAATGCATAAAATTTTGAAATCAAGTATCATACCCATGCTTGGTAATTGTTCAAAAGAGCTAAAAGGAAATGAATGGAATTTTTTTCCTGTTTGATGATTATTTCAGAATCACATATACTTTTAGACACTGAATTCCGAGATCTAAGTCCTTCGTCAGTCCTTGTATGAGTGCTTCATACTCTACAACATTGTTAGTGTATTAACAATATAATGTACAATGGTATAAATATAAAGTTGGGTTACGCTTTTATGAGAATTGTCCACAAAAAATTCATGATTGCTCATTTTCTGCCGAATTATTAATTTTCTCCACTGAATAATTCAAAAAAAATCGGTTGAACTAATTTTTTTGGCTGAAAAGTTAAAAATAAATTTTGTCCAAAAAAATTAACGTTAAAGTTAAAGGCAGTCTGGAATACCATGCAACAAATTTTTGGCGAGTGTAGTGAAAATCAGGCCACTGGTTTTGTCGACTATTTTTTTTTTTTTGGCCGAAGAATATTTTCAGCCAAAAAAACTTTTTCGACTGAAAAAATATTTCGAATGAAAATTCTTTTATATATATGAGCATCGTGAGCCCGTATCAAATTTTTTGCTCTGTGTTTTCGTTTGGTCTGTTGAATGTTGCAACTGTTTTTTTCACATGAGATGGCATTGTTGCAGGTTGGATGTTGTTGAAATTCAAGTTTTCAAGTTTTTGGTATTTCCTTTATTGCAGTTTTGTTATTTTTTATTTTATTTTTGTTTGTGTAGGTCTATTGCACTAGAGGATTTTGTGTTTTTCTATTTAGCATTGTTCAATTTGGCCCTGGAGGAGTTCGGTGTTGGAGGAATTGTAAAGCCTTATATGTTATTTGACATTTTATGTGATAATGTATTGTAGATATTTCATGTACGGTGCTTTTGAGTTTCGGTAATATTTAGAGATTAAACTGGCTCATTGACTGGAACATCTTGGATTTGGGACTAAGATATGTATATAATAAAGAATATGGCTAAATGCTTTCACTTGGGAAAAATTAGCATGGGAACAATCTCAACCTGTTTGTGGTTTATCTAGTTTTTTACTAATTTTCACCACACATTCAATGATCTTCACTAACATGTGCTCCTCATCAGAAAAACCAATATAAAGCCATTGAAACTGGAGGGAAAAGCATTAATATAAATTAAATAAAAAATTAAATGCACTTTTTAGGCCAAACCCACTTCTGTTTGCAACAATGGAAAGAACTTATCTCCAGTTTTGGATACTAGTGGAAACCATTACTCCAATGAAGCATCACAACGCATTCCATCTCTAGGAGGAATAGGTGGTATCATATTCATTACTAGTTTAAATTCAAATTATCTTCAAGGTAGGAATAGGCTACAAATCCAATAATGTGGTTGAGTTGTGGGTCGTGAAATAAATTGATTTTGATTTCTTTAAATTTTAATATGTGTGAAACCCTCTAGAATTCTCCAATTTTCCTCAAAGAGAGGTTGTAGGGTGAAATTCCTTAGGTCAAAATCATTGTTAAACTAGTTTATTACTAGTCCCACAACTAGTTCAACAATGATTTTGAGTTGAGGAATTTTACCCTACAACCTCTCTTTGAGGAAACTTGGAGAATTCTAGAGGGTTTCATAGGTTACTTCCTCCCACATATTTTGAGAAAGGAATCCAAAAGATGATACTTCATCAAAATAAGGTATTCTCTTGGTTACTAGGATGTGGTTGGTGCATGAAGACAAATGTGGAAAACTTTCGGACTATTCTTATAACACTTTTCTCTAATATGTCTATTGTTGTGTATGGTTTCCTGTTTTTACTACCAAATATCTATTCTACTTATGTTTTCTATAAAGCACATCTCAATAATTGTAAAAGTGTATTTTTATGTTGGTTTTATGACTAAGGTCAATAGGTCATGATCACATGTTATAAATATGAAAATAGTCTTCTAAATATTTTGATGTTGAAACCATGGTCATTATTATGTCTTTTTATTGAACCCGTGAAAGGTTGTAAGAATGCTAGAGAAACATTTTCTCAATTTATTTTTTCTCTTTTATGAGTAAGTTATAATTTTTTGGTTAGATAAAATACCTCTCAAGATATGGTGAAAAATTGTGCCTAATAGGCTAGGGCTTACATTTGAACCTTGAACTTTTCTAACCCCAAATCAAAATTAAAATCACTTATGCTTATACTAGAAGAGTTAAATTACAAACAATTATCAAGAACCCTATTTTGAATTTAGTTGTAATGAGAAACTATGGTTAGTAGCGAAAGGAAGAGAGAGATAGATAGCAATAATAGCAATAAACTCCATACATCTTTCTCAAGGTTTAATATTCTTTCCCAGGTTGAAGACCTTCTAGAGAGAGCATTCTTTGTTTATGGTCTTTAATTCTCTTTCGATTCCCTTCAGAAAGAAAAACATCACCAACCATTGAGTTAGTCAAGGATGGATTGATTTCTGTTGGATATACTCTAAGATTTAATTTGAATAAAGGAATAATAAAGAAACTAGCTTATAATTATTCCTCGACATGTTTTATAACTGAGAGAAGGTATTGCTCCAGGCATTATCATATTACTTTTCCCCACCATGAAATGATAATTTGGAAGTATCAAAAAACACAAGAATAATCAACTATTCACATAAATACAACATACCATTGTTTCCTATGGAGGCGTAAAACTAAATTTATATCTTTTAAGTACCTAGGAAAAACTTGGCTAGGTGTTGCCAATCCATCACTAAATGGCTTCAAAACTATGGTTTCTCACACCTTGATTTACAACAATCCAACTTGAGGCTTTTTGGGTATCCAATATAAATTTTGTACAGAGGCATGCCATTTGTTTTTGGGATTCACTATTGTTCTTAACACTTTGTTGTAGGAGAAACCCATTAGAGGGGATAAAAAATATCAACCAATGAAGATTGAAACAATAACAACACAATAATTGAAAATATGTCTCCAACCTTCCATAAATCCTACTTTTATAATAGTGGCATTTATATGTAAGGCAATATTGATTGTTTTTTCCAACTCACATGCAGTTCAATTCTACCCATACTAAATTACAACCCAATTCAAGCTTTGGGAGGATTTAACCTTCACAGTAAAAAATATTGATCCTAATATAAACTTCACACTTTAATCATAAATTCTCCCTCAACCTTGTTGGAAACAATGTTTAATACTGGGGGGTGTGGAATCAATATTAAGGCTAATTTTAACAATTAATGCCAATTTATATTTTTCATTCAAGATCAACATTCATTATGTGAGAAACCACTATCAAAACATGTGAATAAAATGAACAAATCAGCACATGAACACATACACCATGAGAAGTGTACACATGAGATACGAAGGTTTGATGTGGAAACCCCTCTAGGAGAAAAACCACCAAAGCTTGTTTGTATTATGATGTAATATATGAGCTCCTATTCTATTTACATTACCGACTGCCTTCATTTGTTTGCTATCACCCACTAGAAAGGAGCCCCAACTCTCTTCTTTGGTACACACTTGATAAACTTACAAAAAGCACCAACTGAAGGTTCAACTTCATGGATTTGTTGCAAGATCCAACTTGCAACTTCTTAGATTTATGGAAGCACTAACTTGCAGGAGGCACCAAATCCCAATCTCTCTTTACATATCCACTAAGATGGAAGCTCCAACTTCATATTTGTAGGCTCCAACCCACACTCAAAAAGGAACTTAATTACTCTTTATAAATGGAAGGCAGTCTACCTGATTCCATCTCTTTTTTCTCCTTAATAAGATTCACTTATTCAATCCACATAACACTATATCCTTTGCTTATTTTTCTCATTCTATAGTAGCTCAGAGCAATTCAACTCTCAACCCTCTTCACATAGAAAGCATATCAACTTGTAGCATTTTTTGTTCGACATTATCTCTTGAACTCTCATAGAATCTTAGATACACTCACAAAGCTCTCAAAAATGTTGCATTCCCCCACTTTGCACAACATCCATCCATGTTTGTGTTCCTCTATTACACATGGAATGATGTTGTCTCTATCAATTCATCATTCATCCCAAGAGCATACTCAAACATGGCTTCCAATTCTAATTTTACCTCCAATTACTCAATCTTTGCAATAAAATTAAATCAAACTATGTATGGGCAAGATTACCATTCTGAATTGTCATACTTCTCCACCACTACACCTTTATTAATTCATGGAATGGGCTCTAGAATGCCTTACCATGTTAAGGATTGAATATCATTCCTCCTACATTCTCAAAGAGCTTTTGCATTAAATTCTTCTTGTACTAACAACACGGCTCTCTAATGCTTGGGATGTAATTTTACATGGACATCTTGATCTGTGATCAAATCTTCCACACCTCGCAATATTTTCCATTCAATTCTTCATGGCATGTAAGGAAGCTCAGGTATGGCTCATTCTAGTAAAGCCAAGTACCATAATTTTATCTCTGCGAGTCATGGTCCTTATTTCTTTGATCCAATGATCTCTATAGTTTCCATTGACTCCACTAGCCTAGCTTGCGCATTCAAACTATGCATGCAAAGCAGTTGTCGACCCATTGGTTTTTCAAATGTCTGCCTAACCTAATTAAGGAAAATATCCAATTTTGGTGTATCTTCCAAATATGGCACAAATAGTTTCCAACCCTTTTTTTCCTTTTAAACATATTCCAACTATGTTTTTTATTGTAAATATCCCTTAGGCACCTAGTTGCATTAGCACGTGAGACCACCACAACGCTGGATTTTTGGCACCCATTTACACTATAGACCTAAGGGCTTAATCACCATGTATTAAACCATCCACACTGACGGTCACAAAATGCACAGATAACCAAGTCTTGGGCTTCAGCTTAGCTCTTGATCTTCCTTTTGATATTATGTGTTTAGGTGGGACCACCACTTTCTTTGTGAGCCATTCTCATTGGGTCTTTGTTGCTTCTCTGTCTATCACTATGTCCCAAAGCCTCATCATCCTCGAGCTACCTCCCATGCTCCTTTTTATTTCCTTTCATGGCGATGCCTCCATGGTGGCATGTCCCAACCTAATTCTTACTAGTTATTAGATCTACCATAACCATCACTGCATCACGACACTTGGTTAGCCTATAGGGATATATTCACTCTTTTGAAACCTTCAAGGGTCATAGTTCTAGGATGATGTGTCCTAGTGGGAACGACCACTCCTCTCATGAACCAATCAATGAATCGTCAGGTTGAGTTGTGCTCCACATATGCTCAATGCTTAGTCATCCCAGATGTGTTTCCATGTCCACCTTTCAAAACCTTCTAGGGAAGCCCTTATAGCATGATGCCATGCTTATGTCAACATTGCCACATGACACCTCTAAAGTGGTAACATGTGTCATCCTGTTTTGGTACCTTTGACCACTAGAAAGCACCAAAAATGCATGCCATTTTTTGATTTCATGTTGATGTCACCCTATGTCAATCAAATAAAGCCACATGTTTGCTAACAAGGAGAGAGAAAGTGGTTCCCGGGCCTTGGTTTTGTGTTAATTGTTTTCATTAAATTTAAAGGGCATTGGGCCATATTACCATTGTTTCCACTTCCACCACTACCTCGTTGCCTATCTATTGATCTTATGCTACCACTCATCCATGTCATCATGACCTTACATCATCTTGAGCCTTCCAAACTCTGCGTTCACCTTTGGTCACCCAAGGAAGACCTCCTTGGATGAGCTATCTTGTGGGGGCCTCTATTGTTGATCTCTCCTTTTGTTGTGTGGATTGTCCACCTTCGCTTGAGCTTACATCATCCCGGATGTTCCATTTCCACGCAAATTTAAAACGATCTATGGAATTTTTGTTGGGATGAGCTATATAGTGGGACCTCCCACTAGCCAATCAAAACTCATTTGACATCCCCGCTCGACCCTCTGCCCACCATTCCTAGGGTCCCTATGCGAGACAACTGTTGACGTGCTAGACCTGCCAACATGTACAAGGATCTCACCAGTAAGAAGTCCCAATTTGACCTCAGAGGATTTGGTGTAGGAGTCCTAGCAGTGGGTCAAATGGTAATGCCTTGAACGAGATTTCACACAAAGGAAAGTAAGATGTCTCTGTTGGTAGCAAGGGTGTGACAATTACAGCAAGCTAAGGAAGGTACATGAGAGGTCCTAACGCACTGAGGGTGAGGTGAGTGCACCCCTTGGAAACATGTAATAATATGCAGCTTGAAAGGGAACATATGAGCGAAGATCCATCTCAAGATGGAAAGCAAGTTAGCGAGAAATCCAAAGTGATGGTTAAACCAACAACATATTTTAGAAAGATTCATACATACTTATACAAAATAGTCCATACATGCATGCATAAGCAAAGAAATACATATATCATATAGAGTAAACCAGATAGCATAGAATACAATACAACATATGCATGAAACATGATGGCACTGTTATATTAAGTGTAAGTTCCCATCATCCAATACATCCATGTCAAACCACTATTTCCAATAGTGGAACATTATAGCCACAATTGCTTGCTCCTCCAAAGAGATGTACTAGCTCTGCGCAGTGGCAAAGCTAAGGCTCGTTACAATACTATCCAAGCTTTCTCTAAGATACTCCTATCAAAGCTTGGTTTACCAAATGCTTCTACAATGAGTTATGAGGGACTATTTATAGCAAAGGTTGGGGTGACCCTTGCCATTCCCCTTTGTGATAGTTCAACTACCCTCATTACTCTTCATCTACTCTATGACTATTACATCCAACTATTGACAATTGACTTACACTTGACATTACATTACATTACAATGCACATGTGTTCATGTGAGACAAAATAGCTTGAGCAAGCCATCCAAGACATCACTGACACTCGGTCCATTTGGTGAGACCAACTCTTTGACATGCTTGTGATGGTGAAAGTAGTGAGCTGCTGCCAAGCTTGGTCATCTGTGATGGTGTACATGCACCCTAGTGTGACATCTTGCTGAAGCGAACTCTTTCCGCTGTTGCATCCTTGGTCATCTGTGATGGTGTACATGCACCCCATTGTGACATCCTGCTGAAGCAAACTCTTGTCGCCGTTGCATCCGGGTGCATTAGTGTGGCTCCTTCATCCACCTCATCTACTAGCATGTGCATGGTCTTCTTAGTGTAATTGAACTGGCAACACAATGATGCATAGTGTCCGTTATGATCTTCTAGTGTGTGTCGGTCGTCATGCGCATCAACTGTCAACTACATGTTCAGATCCAGTTGGACTTCCTTCTTGTCTTCGCCTTGATGAGTGTACTGAATGGGTTGGATCACATGCATGCGCATAATGGCATGCATGTTGTTGCATACCTTATATGCGATCAACAACATTAACAATGTAAACTTTGAAACAGGAACTATAAACCCAAAATGGGAACTCCGGCCAAAAAACCCCAAAAAAACATCAAAAACAGTGCTAAAAACAAAAAGTGTTCATGCTGGAATAACACCTTTTTTTTCCAGGATAAATATTCAACATGTTTTAAAATGGCGGGGAAAACCAATTTTTTGTGCAAAAATTGTCCGAAAAACACCCTCAAAATGAAGTGTTGATGTTCGAATAACATTTTTTTTTTCTCAATGGTAAATTTTGTGCAAAAAATACCCTCAAATAGAAAAGTGTTGATGCTGGGATAACAATTTTTTTTCAAGGGTAAAATTTCAACATTTCGAAATAATAGCGTAAAATATTCTATCATGACCCCGAAAAACATTAAAATTTCAAAAAAATTAAAAATTAAAAAGTAAAACAATGAAAAAATACAAA
>APFE030512408.1:117774-135182 GCA_000404065.3 Pinus taeda
AAAAAATAAAAACTAGAAAATATGAAGAAAAAGACCACTTCCAAAATTATTAAATTTACGAAATAATTATTTACATTTCATACATTAGAAAATTTAAAGTAAAAAAATAGGTCTTTTAAAAAAAATGTCTGATGCAGAATAACCACTTTTTTAAATCAGCATGAAAATCACTACCATTATAAAACGCAATGTACATAAAAAAAATTAAAGTGCAAAAAACTATGCTCTAAAAAAAACATGTGTGTTCTACATCACCCCTTTTCAAAATCGGGTCACTTTTTTTGCTATCTCTACAAAACGGGTAACATTATCAGTTCCCGTTTCAAAGTTTACATTGTTCATTGTTCACCATGTTGTCTACGTGTCAACTGCTAGGATGGATCTATAAATTGTACGGGCACAGTTTAATCCATGAGTGCATGTTGCGCTCCCTACTATTCATGTTCCTGCTACAACTCATTCTCTTGTCTGTGCAGCTCATGTTCTTCCTTGACTTGCTACTTCAACACATGCAAATCCTTCTTTGTTCCATTTTTGTCTCTGTGCGATATTCATGTTGTGTCATCACCTCATAGCCTGAGTCTCCAAAGTTGCTTTCATCATCAGTGAATCTACTTGAGCTTGCAACTTTGTTCTGCCTCCATGTTGTCAACAACCTTCCTCTTGCATTCGTTGCATCTGGTATGCTACATTCAATTTTCGTTCATGATGCTTCTCGCTGTGATGCTGCGACCATCACACTTTGATGTCCTTGCCTATGAACAACTTGATATCTTCGTGATTAGGCAATCTCATAGACACTTGATCAATTGCATCCCCAAGTGTGCTCTGAACGGTGTCTTCAAATCTCCTCTCCTGGAAACCATTGTACCTATACTACTGAGAGGAAGATGTACACCTACGATACCTAGAGACATGGCAACACCCATGGTAGGAAATCTATTAGTCAAAACCAAAAATGAACTTGAGAACTGACTTGCAACACACTAGTGTGATTGATCATGAAGGTCATGCGATTTCGGCTGGGAGGTTGGGAGACTGAGTGCCAAAACTACACAAGGCATAGAATGGGCTACTGGGAGGCTAAATGACTACTGGAGCTATGCAATGCATTGTCCAGTCTGGCTGCTGACTATTGGAATTATGTAATGCACAATCTAATCTTGAAATGGTTGCAGACTCAGTGATTGCATTGTGCAATTCTCTGGGCGAGCAGTCACTGTCCCTCAGATTTGTGCAAAGAAATCTTGGAGAATATCTCCTGGGAAGAATTGCACATTTCTAGAGAGGAAGACAGAGCCTTCCCTCCCATGATTGCGTAATATTGTCTTGGTGAGGCAGATTCTGGGTTGAGGCTGCCCAGACGCGTCGACAAGCAACTGAAAGCGAAGGCGAATGTGGATGCATGGTGATGCTGAGTGTAAGCATAAGTAAATGATCTTGCATGCAAAAGGTGAATGACAGATTCTGAAAATGGGACAACATGCATGTGAGTGAGGTGAGTTTCCGAATCGGCGACCATTTGTGAAAAGTGGTTTCATGCATGCGACAGTTGTGAGATGTTAATAAAAACTGAAACATTGCTAGTACAAGCTAGTATGTATCAAAACAACAAAAAGATCTCACTTAAATCAAGAAGACAATAGTCATACGAAGCGAAACACAAAAAGCTCCAAAAATCCAACATAAGACATGGCAAGTGGGCTTACCCCAAAATAGTTGAGTTGAATGTGTCGTAAGCTCCTAGATGCGATGTGGGATGTCAGAGCTGCAAGGTTGATGTGAGGAATGAGCTCTGGAACATCTGGTTGATGAGTTTTGATAATTATGACGCACATGCCACAAATCTAAGGAAAACGATACTTGGTGGGATGTGTCTGAAATGATCCTTGCATGTAACCTCCAACTGCCAAAAATAGATCCCTGAAACAAGGGATGCCTTTGCATGATGCCTTGGGAGAAGCATCCCATGCATGCAAGTCTATTTTGCTTGGTCCCGAAAGGAATCGGTCAACTCAGTTGCACATGCAAGAGGTTACTCAACTGCTAGGAGAAAATTAGCATTTCTGGCTAGGAGATGGGCTGGCTGCTCAGAAGATTTGTGCAATTTGGTAGAGCAGTTGACTGCTACACATATTTGCACAAATTTTGGGTTGAGCAACCTAGCTGGGAAGGATTGCATAATTTTCTAGGTGAATATTGCTTAGCAGAATTCCGCAATTCTAGGACCCAACAGGCTGCCAGTCAGGATTATGCAATTTCTGGAGGGAAGGTTGGTTGCACTCTAGATTTGCACATATTCTTGAAGGAGCTGCTCAACCTACTGCTGGACCAAGTCCGGATGAACAACCTGTGAGGGGAGTGCATCAAGGTTTTATCAATAGGCTATCTTTTTGCAAGAAAATCATTCGAGCTTGTGTACTTGATGAAGCAAGACAAGGTATTACGAAAAGTTGGTAGGGAGGCTCCAAAATGAAGCTAAGGAAAAATTTTGGCGGGTGGTTGTAGCCGCTACAACAACAAAAAAATTCCAAAACAAAGGGAAATTGAAACAATACCTAGCGGATGCGGAACACACACGCAAGACCAAGAAAACACTACCATTCGCCACCCCCAATTCCCCCATCTCTTCTCAACTTCACATTTTTCACCCATAATTCTCCCCCGCTCCCTCCAAAAAAACCAAAACAGGTCAACATTGCAAGGGATGAGAGATACCAAAGTACATACACGTGAACTCTTGTAGGGCATTGAAATGCTTAGATTTGAGGATGGCATCGCAAAGCCCATCTGGAGCACTAGCCTCCCTGTCCGTGATCAAATCTAGTTACAACACCAAACTATCTACCAGCTCTCCTATTTATGCCTTCACCACGATAACCCTTGCTGCCACATTTCCCACCTTCTCTACATGAAATCATGCAAAGGGCCAATGCATCCATCACCTCGAGCATGTGCGGGGCAGTGGTGTAGTACTCAGAGGTACCCTGCATTAACCCCTATTTGATTTCCCAATGCCCAGAACACACCTCGATCAAGGTTAGGAATAATCAAATTTTGAACTTAGTATTTCACCCAAGATGAAAACCTTTCATTCCCTAAGAAACTACCCCTTCCTGAGGCTAACGATTATTTCCTATTATTGGTAATAAATAAACTCCCCCTGAGTAAATTCTCTCCTTCATTATTTTGATCTTTATGCAATTTCCTTATGGCTTCTACACGAGGATTGATCATGTGGACCTGAGTCCACTCTAGGCCTCTTCTACACTTCTGCTTGAGCTCCTCTTCTTCTCACAATACAAAATGTTGTTAAGCTGGTTGCACTCTTCCTCTCTCCTATATTACTCCAATCATTTAGATGCATCGTGTATTTTTCTTTGATGCCCACATTTGACTTATTTTGGATTCACTTGAAGCCATTATTTTCCTTCTAATGGAGAGAAGCTAAGAATATACTCCCCTAAGTAGATTACCCTTTTTTCTTCCATGTATTCATTAGCTAATTCCTATCAAGAGAATTTTTTTCTAGCTTCTTCTTTGCTCTTATTTGGGATTTTTCTTAACTGTGCAAGGCCCATGCACCTCTCCTTTCTGTCTCCTTTATTTACCCAAATATTCTTGTTGCATATTTTCTTTTTTTGCAACAAAGTATTGATTGGGTTACTTCTTCCTTTTCTTGCCTGAGATGTATGTTTGTTTCTATTGCTATTAATAGAGAATTTCACAATAGATGTAAGGTCGTTCTTCTTAACACTCTTCTAATTTATTGTGAATTAAGAGATAGAGATCGATTTATTTCCTTCTCCATTTTTAGAGCTACAAACAATGTAAACTTTGAAACGGGAACTATAAACTAAAAACAGAAATCTGGCCAAAAAACCCTGAAAAAACATCAAAAACACTACTAAAAACGAAAAGTGTGTATACTGGAACGATGGTTTTTTTTTAGGGTCAATTTTGAACATGTTTTAAAAATGGAAGTGAAAACAAAATTTTCATGCAAAAAACACCTTGAAAACAAAAAGTGATGATACTAGAATGATGATTTTTTTTTAGGGTCAATTTTCAACATTTTTAAAATATGCTAGTAAAACCGAATTTTTATGTGCCAAAAAAAGTTGTTTATGAGGAAAAAACACACGAATGTTTTTCGTAGAATAACATTTTTCTTTCCTAGGTATAAATTCAACATGTTTTCAACCATAACATGCTAGATACAAAAGAAAAAGGATTTTTTTCAACCATAAAATTAAAAAGCCATGACATTATGAACAAATTACATGACTAAATGAATTCAAATGTCATTATTTGTATATTGAATGAAACATACATTATATCTCTAATTTAATGTTGCATTGTACATATTCTAAATAATAAAAATGATCATAATTAAGACATATAATCCACCAATATAAAAATGACTCATAACTTCTCATTTAACACCATATAGAAATCAAAAATTTTATTTCAAGATACGATGCAAACATAAGTTATATAAACTGTCTTAAACAATTATTCAAAATCACTCATATTTTCTTACACACCATCAGAATTCACATCTTCAGATGAGTGACTGGATGCTGACGAACATGTTCCATATTCTTCTCTTTCATCAACTAATTCCCCATCTAAGTCCACATGCATGCCCACCATTTCAAGTTTTAAAATTATTCTGGATCTACGACTGGTTTCAGCAGACTCCCAAGTCAAAACTGTTTCTTCTGGTTATAGCCTTTTCAGAATCTCTATTGTCTTGAGGCAAATATTTCCTCTCTTTGTTAAATTGAAGTCATAAACAAGTATGTCAACATCTTCCAATTTTAATATGTCTGTGTGGCGGCGATTCATATTTGTACCCTTTCTTTTTCTCTTTCGCCAATTTTTTTGTCAACTACCATCTCTTACTTATACAAACCATTGAATGGGTGTGTATTTGTGGCATAGCAATGTACTTCAACACCTGTAACGTCCTCATTTTCTGTAAATACATTTATAACTTTAGCAATCCAGAATGGATAGCCATTGGGATCTCCATCTGCTAGCACTGCGATCATGCAACCCTCCTTAATATCCTGTACTGAACCCCTATAAAGGTCTTCCATGGCTTCATGTTGTGCATGATATCTTCTACAACCAATATACATCTCTCGTTCCTCTGCCTGTGAAGAATTAATAATACGTTGAGATCGTTGTTGTTCAACAACGTTTATTTCCTCATGTCCATTTGACACATTTTGTGGCCAAATAAATGGATTTTTCAAAGGTATATCTTCATTTTTTGCTATTGAAATGATATCACTTTGATTATTGAATATCTAATATGTATATCTAATACATTTTTTAATTTCTTCTAGGTAATCAGAGTAATTTATATCTCTACTCTGTTTGTGTGCATTATGAACTTTAGCAACTGAATGTAATAACAATATTTTTGATGCAAATATTGGATGATCTAGAATTAAATTCAAAAATTCCAAACTTGATGATGGTGCCCATTCTGCAGTAGTTGAATACTTCTTGCCCCATATTAGTGTTTTCCCATCAATTTTTTTGATACGAAATTGATGTTGGAAGCTAATGTCATTAAGTTGTTCAATGCATTTCCCGCCGCCATGCGATCCCAGAATAAACCTTCGCATGTCAACATTTTCTTCCAACACATCAAAAGTAGGCTCTGGCATGTATGATTTCTTAATACATTCAATTAGTGATGGAAAACTCCCAACTTCCTTCCTCCTCAATGTGACTGAAAAATGACTGAACATCTGATCAATATGGTCATGAGTGTTCCCAAAAAGAAGGAAACCAACCTTTACCTTTTGAAAATTTCTCAATTCAACAAGCACATTTAGATATCCAAAAACAACTTGATTTTTGTTTTCACGGCAACTGTTGTCCAATTGTACATAGAAAACTTCAGGAAGATTATCAGACTAATGAGAAAGCACATCATGAATTATGGTTATTGTTAGATTTACATCATTATGAATATTTGGAGACGTGAAGTACACCCTTGGCAACATTTTCCCTTTGAAGACCATACAACTAACCAAGTGATACTGAATAAATTTTTCCTCCTATAAATTTTTGGGTGTGTGAACAAAATGTGGTAAAAGTGTTTTCTTCTGGTCCATACCAACAATTATCAAACCCAAATATTTATTTGGATTATCATAACACTTCTTTCAATGCCTGTACAACTTTTTCCTTTCACTCATTTGTTGTTTGCGATGCTCTTGAAGTTCTTTGACAATTGAATCTATGCAACATAAAAGAAAGCCATTAAGAAATATGTTTTCATAGTTGGTGACTATACAATTTTAAAAGTTAAAGTTATGAATGCTTACCTCTTTCCGACCCTTCACATTTGTCCCTTTTTTATTTAAGAGAAGCACATGTACTACAAATCCCCATCCCTTTCTTCCTAGGAATATGGACATTGTTGAATTCTTTCTTCCATACCTTCAAAAAATACTAATATGTAATAAACCAGTCATATCCCTCAACACCTTCTGCATATTCTTTGTATAAGTTGTAGATTTCTCATCTTGAAAACTTATGTGGAATATGTATTGTCTCTCTATTTGGCATACACTCTCCATGCTTTGAAAAGAAATCTTTCATCCATGACATTGCAGTATTTGATAATGGCCCAGACTGTCTTTTATGATGTACTTCTGAATATAATGTGGGATCCTTTTCCAAATTTTCTTGAATTCTCGAGAGACAAAAATTCCCAATCAAATGAAACATTTTGAAAGCCTTTCTACAGATAAATAAAGACCCAATATCATAATCATAACCTAACAATGTAGATTGCATGCACCCAACTAAATATGAATCTTGCATGCTTTTATTCATTGACAAATATCTCTTCCTGCTCTCTAATGAAAATTTGAAATCCGTATGTTTCAAACAATATTTCTGACAACATTCACTTGAAATGAGAGCATTAATGAAACTTCTTCTCATCAGATATTCTTCTCTACCCGTTATATAACTAGAACATCTTGCATTGATATGAAAAGGTCTACTTCTACTCCTCAATACAATATTTCTTGGCAACATCTCCATCATTGGATCATCATTTGTATAAGGATTTTCATGATCATTAAGAAGAATGTTATCTACACTATGCTCAACTATGCTTTTCAAATACTCACTTGGATGATATTCTTCATCTTCCCCTTCTTGAGTGCTACTATCATAGTCGTTAGAATTAAGACTGAATGGAAAATTAGACTCAATGTTTATTGGATATTCTTCCTCATGTGCATTGTCAGTGCTGCTCTTATAGTCCATAGAATTAGGACTACATTGAAAATGTGACTGTTTACTTACTAAAATTTCTACATCATGTCCTTTGTCACTGCTACCTTTATAGTCATTAGAATTAGCACTAAGTGCACCATCCTATCCTTTATCACTACTACCTTCATAGTCCTTAGAATTAGGACTAAGAGAACACCATGACAAACCATTCTTTTGAAATTCATCAGCACGCTCTTCATTACTGATGCTCTCATAGTCCTTAGAATTAGGACTAAGAGGACACTATGACACTCCATTCTTTTGAAATTCATCATCACACTCTTCATCATTGCTACTCTTATAGTCCTTAGAATTAGGACTAAGTGGACACCGTGACACTCCATTCTTTTGAAATTTATCATCATGCTCTTTAGCATTGATATCTCATAATCCATTGGATTAGGACTAAGAGGACACCATGACACTCCATTCTTTTGAAATTTTTCATCACGCTCTTCATCACTGCTACTCTCATAGTCCTTAGAATTAGGACTAAGAGGACACCGTGACACCCCATTATTTTGAAATTCATCATCACATTCTTCATCACTGCTACTCTCATAGTCCTTAGAATTAGGACTAAGTGGACACTGTGACACTCCATTCTTTTGAACTTCATCATCAAGCTCTTCATCACTTCTACTTTCATAGTCCTTGGAATTAGGACTAAGTGGACATTGTGACACTCCATTGTTTTGAAATACGTCATCATGCTCTTCATCACTACTGCTTTGATAGTCCTTAGAATTAGGACTAAGTGGACACCGCAACACTCCATTCTTTTGAACTTCATCATCATGCTCTTCATCACTGTTGCTCTCATAGTCATTAGAATTAGGACTAAGTGGACACCGTGACACTCCATTGTTTTGAAATTCGTCATCACGTTCTTCATCACTACTACTCTCATAGTCCTTAGAATTAGGACTAAGTGGACACCGTGAAACACCATTCTTTTGAACTTCATCATCATGCTCTTCATCACTGCTGCTCTCATAGTCCTTAAAATTAGGACTAAGGGGAAGAATTGACTTTTTATTCATAGTGGAAGAATTCCTGTTATATTCATTAATATGAAGAGTTGTTACACAATGAAGATGTTGATGTTGTACACAGAGAAACTTCACTATCAGGAGAATCCATCCCTTTCAAATAGAAGAGGTTGAATAATACAAATGGAGAGTCTCCTAACGATATTATATAGCTTAGAGAATGAGATTTTCCCTCCAAAAAGTTTCGCCAAAATATTTCCCTCCAAAAATTTTGTTAGATTTATTTCCCTTCATTATTTTATTCCGCAATTTATTGAAAAATGTAAACTAATTTTTTTTATGAAATAAATCTTTAAAGTTAAAATTGTAAACTATACCTTTTACCTAAATTATTTTAATACTTAAAGTATATAATATTTACCAAACAATTGATTTTTATTTTTTTTAATTTGTATAATACATTCTAAAACAAATTAATCCCACATTCACCTTGTTGTAAAACGATTCCATAATATTCACTTTATCATAATTTACTATATTGCCATAAAAGAATTAACATGTTAATTTTTTTAAAACAAATTAATCCCACATTAACCGTACGGTAATACATCTCCATAGTTTCACCTATATAATAAATTCCATTATCACTGTTACTCACATCACATCAAGGTTTTCCGAGATTTGTTGAAATACTTGGAGCGAATTTGTGGAGCAGCTACATTTCTACCAACAACATATCCAACGGAGAATTCTCCCAATTGAAAGGTTAGTTAATTTTTTCTCCTTGAAAATTTTAATATTAAATATGTTTAATGAAGTAGAATTTTTGTTTTTAGATTAAAATGTTTTGCTGGGAAATTTTACCCACTACATCCACTATGAGCATGGTGGGCCCGGTAAAGCTCACGACGGCCAAATAGGCCTGATAATGCTCATGATGGAAAAACAAGCCTATAGATTAGGGGTGATAAGTATGGCTGGCCCACCTGCCCGCAAAGTGGTAGGGTGATTTTCGAAATCGCTCGGCCACCCTGCAGGCGGGCAGGCCACTGGGGTGGAATGGATGGGGCCACTGCAGCCTCCCTCCACGCCACCCTAGCGGCCCGCCCACATGCGGGGTGGTCAGACGACTGTAGAGTCGTTAGCCACCCCATGGGCGAGAAAGTTGTTGGGGTGATGTAAGGGGAGACTGTCGTAGCCCCCCCGCATGCTATCCCAGCGGCCCTCCCGCCCATGGGGTGGCTGCCGAGGTGGCATGGGAGGAGGTTGCTGAGAATCGCTCGGGCACTGCGGCGGGCGGCGGGCGTCGAGGTGGACGTGGGTGGTTTTGCGGAGGGAAGTGGTTGGGCCGCTATGGTGGCTAGGAGGTCAGACCTAACGGCTGGCTCAGTTGTCAAACGATTTTCAAGGTTTGGTGGAAGGGCGATATATTTTGTAATTTTTTTCAAAAATTGTTATGATTTATAAAATTAATTATTATTTATTGTTTTCATTGTTAATTTAAGTTAATATGTTTTCGTCATTTACTGATTTATGTGTTTCTTTTTTCAGGAAAATGGCATGAAAGAAGAATTTTGTGAATATTTCTGGACCAAAGACTCTTGAAGGTGGATCTTCGAAAAACATTGGTGAATGAACTCCACCTGATCTGATGGCTACAAATCTTTCAAGTGCCTCAAATGATAAGAAGATGATTTCATACTAAACGAAATCAAAAGAAGTGAAACTTCCATCAAGAATTTGGTATGTGAAAGAAAGAGAAAGCCAAAATGTGAATATATATCTATATATTGATATACCGAATGATAATGGAATTTATGACGTGATGGGAAGAGTCATAGACATGTGTTTGGTACCAGAGAGTGAAGTTGTTTACATACTTACAAAACTGCCCAAGTCACATGAAAGGATTAAATACCAGTTATCATATTCATTGTATGACACGAGAGAGGTATCTACAAAATTGTGTAAACAAATCATAAATGAGATGAAACAAAATATCGTAAGTATTGTTATTTATATTTGTGTTTTGCATTTTTGTAACTGTCTCACTATATTTTTTTCACTTTGTTTTTATTGACATATGATATTTTGTTTGGCAAAATTTTGTTGAAAGTTGTTCAATTAGGTTGGGAGGCATTCATTTCATAGAGCATGATATTATGAAAGTTGTCAACACTTTCTACTCTTTGTCAAAAGATGATATGTCAAACAAGAAAAACATAGTAATTAATGATGCTACAAAACTATATCCAAGGGATCAGAAAAAAGGCCTCTAGTGGATAAATCTAGCAAGGGCAGACAAGTTACTTTTGAAGACAATGAAGTTGAAACTGACAGTGAAGAATATGTTGTCATTACTGAGAATGACATTGGAACTAAGAAGATCCGTAAAAGACCAAAAATAATAATGCCCAAGAATAAATCTATTACAATTAATGATGACAATGTTATGAAGAAGAAACATAAAGTTGAAAATTTTGTAGTAGTCATTACCAACAGCCAAGAACCTAGTGAAACTTCAAAAGAAAGCAGAGAAATCATTACACCAGGAGTTGATTTAGAGGATGGCATTATCAAAACAAAACAAAATGCCATTCCACAGAATTTGACAAAGAGAAACTTAATTGAGGGTGGTCGTACATTTTAGCTTAATGTCAGACAAATCTATAAGCCAAGTGAAGGACAATGTCAATATCAAGTCATAAAGCCACATCATTTACATGTTCACAACTTGAAGACATTGATGAGGTACAATCCATATGCTCATGTGGTTAGTTATGTGCTTCTTGTTGATCCAATTCAATTTCCCAACAAAGAAGAATTTGATAAGTCAAAATGTTTTGAATAAAATTATTATGTGCTTGGGGGGAACCATTCTGTAGAAGCTCAAAGACAATTTATGGAGGAATATCCCAATAACCCACGTTTTGAAATAATTAAATGTATCATTTATGTTGGTTTATCAGATACAAAAGCAAAGTTGGTGGCATGGGATCATAATTCAGATAATGAATATAGGATGTCTATGACTATTATCCAAAGGGTTAGATTTATTCATAGTGAATTTGAAGAAAAATGTGGTGGGGATAGGATAAATGTTACTACAGATTTCTGAAAGGAATGTTGTATGGAAATAGGTTATCCAATTGAAGACAAAATCAATTCAAAAGGTGGCAAAGGTGGAAAATTTAATTATTTATTCAGAGGTGTTAATAACATTTTCTAGTTGGCATTTAGGACTGGAGAGATATGGTAGTTGATTAATGATATTTTTAGCATGTGGGAAAACATTGGCATTAAAGACCAGAAGGTCAAAAAGTCTAAACCATTGAGATGTAGCAACAGTAAATCAAGTCTTGAAATGAAGCAGCTTCCAGAAGATATGACTATCACACCTTGGACAACATTACAACGAGTGAAGGATGAAAATATTATCAAAGCAATATTATCTCATGTGAGGTCAGGGAAATTATTAGTGGAGGAAATGTCTGTGGAATTTTAAAAGTAAGTTTGTTGAATTTTTTTTTTTTTTAGATTATAATTTTCTTTCAAATATAACATATTGTTCTTGGTAGTATTTGTTATACATATCATTATATTAACTTTTTTTTACTTTATCTATGTAGTCACAAAGTTTACATGAAAATTCAAGAACAAATGGTTAAATTGTTGAATGAAGATAGTTGGGATGATGTTGTACGCAACTATCCAGATTCAAGTTCTACATCAATATTAAAAGTTTTTTATCTTGCATTTAAAAAGGTGTGTTGATTTATACATTCATTTTTATTCATCTATGTACTATTTTTAATTTATAACTTACACATATATTTGTTTATTTTATAAAAGATGAAGAAGGATGATAATGGAGCACTAGATAGTTTCAGAACCTTTATTGAAAAAATAAAGATGAAAAGACTGAAGAAACACTGTATTAATAATCTTAACTTGATCCAACTCTTACTCAGTTCATTTGGAATGGGCTAGAAACTATTCAATATCAATTAATACAAGGCTACTATGAAGACATTGCTAAAATCATACCTAAAAGGGATTATGCCCTAGTTATTGCAGATATTCCCCATGGTTTCAATATTCCAAACATTGACTATGATAGTGACCCTTATACTTATCAAGCTCTTAGTAAAGTGGTTTTGGGATTTCTAGAAGTCACGTCATCACCATTATGGAGATTTGTGACATTTCATTCAAACACACAATTGGCAATGTTATTGTCAAGCTTCAAGGGGAAAACAAATTCAAGGATGTAGCTTACATGGTAAGACATTTAAAATGTATATTTGATTAATGTTGAAAAATTCATTTATGTACAAGTTAATTGAATTTTTACTATTTCATGTCATAGACAAAAGTCAAATGATCTAACTGTGAATATCAACAATTTAT
This sequence comes from Pinus taeda, assembly GCA_000404065.3. Lineage (NCBI taxonomy): Eukaryota > Viridiplantae > Streptophyta > Pinopsida > Pinales > Pinaceae > Pinus > Pinus taeda. Next base: position 130,491 of record APFE030512408.1, read on the forward strand.
AAATGATTGTGAGTTCATCCATATTGATAGTTTGGCGAAAGATGATAGCTATATGTCTATGATTTTTAATTGGGTAGATGGAAAGAGTCATAGCCAAATATTGACTTATGATGTCGTTGTGAGAAAACTAACATATGAAGACAAAGAAGCAAAAGGAGAGATAGTTAACATTTATCAAAAACCACAATTGTTGATTAACTGTCTTATAGACATATGTTCAAATGAAGGAGATTGGGTTCTGGATTTATTTTCTGGCTTAGGTAAGTTTTATTGTAATGAATTGAATTTCAATATGTTATTTCTTAATTAATATGTCATTGTACTAATTTACTTCATTATTTCTTTTGTGCTTGATAATTAGTTACAACACTAGCATGTTTCCTTTAAAAAAGAAAAAATTGCATCGCAATTGAAAAAGATCCAATACAATGCAATTTCATTCAGCAAAGAATTAATGCTCTTCAATTTCTTCCAGATGCAATGCAAAATTGGGTTGAAGAAAGGGGACTTGAGTGACTCACATGTGGTAAAAAAGGCAAAGGAACCCCAACCACCATTACATGGAATGATTCGAAATGCATACATTGGGAGATTTGCAGACATCAAAGATCCATTAGAAGAGGAAAATGAGCAAAATGGAGTAGAAAACATTGTGGAAGAAGACAATGATGAAACTCTAGAGGATGAAGAGTTGGGATTACGTGACATTGTTGATTAAATTTAAGTAAATCTTGGAAATCAAGCTCATTTTTTGTAACTATTAATTAGTTATACTTGTAATGTTTTGACTTTGACATTTTATGACAAGAATTACACTCAAATTAAGGTTTTTATGCCGTTCAATATTTGTATATATGTGATTTTCACATTAATTTTAAGTTAATAATTATTTTTTGAAAAAAATTATTATTATTATTATTTTTTACATGAAATTCATTTAAAAAAAACTATTATTTAAACCATTTAGTTAAAAAATTTCCTATAAAAATTGTGATTATTGACATGTCATTTCTAGCAAAAAATTATCAAAACACATAGTTTTTAGTATATTTATGTTTTAAAAATGGTTTTTTTATGTCAATTGTTATAAAATATTGTTTATTTAGAGACAATTATTTCATGTGGATTTGAAAAATTATTAAACGATGTATAAATATGTAGAATATCGAAAATTCAAAATATCGACCTTCTTCTTTAAATATGCAAAAACAATAAAAAACCTTCACAACACAATTTATATATATATATATATATATATATATATATATATATATATATATATATATATATATATATTAAGAAGAAGAACCACTTCAAAAATTATTAAGTTTACCAAATAATTATTTACATTTCATACATTTAAAAAAAAAAGACCTATTAAAAAAAAAGCATGATGTAGAATTACCACTTTTTTAAAATCAGCATCAAAATCACTGCCATTCTAAAATACAATGTACATAAAAAAAATTATAGTGCCAAAAGCTATGCTCTAAAAAGAAGATGTGTGTTCTACATCACCGCTTTCAACATCAGGTCACTTTTTTGCAATCTCTACAAAACAGGTAACAATATCAGTGCTCGTTTCAAAGTTTACATTGTTTACATTTACTTATAGCACTAATAGCAACCTCACAATCCTCTAATCTATTATCTATTTTCATCCTCAAGGTCCAAGCTGCTACATTTGCATGCATATGCTGAGAAGAATGCTTCATCTTTTCATATCTGGAGCTTGCTTCCTCGTGCCAAAAATTGCCACATTTGTAGCATTCAACATCACTCAATAATGGGGAAAAGGAATTTCTATATCTAATAACATTCTTATTAAATTCACTACTCCTCCTACCATGATTGTCCTTGCTACTACTTCACAAACTATGTTTCTTGCAAGACATCTATGTTCTATGGCTTATGCCCATAATTATTGCAATAAAAACAATAAACATGAAAAGGCTCTTGATAACTAAAAATACCTTTTCTTTGAGATCTTTGTACTAAAGTGGGAACCGGCCTTTATTGATTCTTTTTTTGCTCTCTATGGCCATTTGAATTGTTACCTTGCACTCTTCTTTATTGTTGCTTAACTTTATTTTGTTGCTTTCCTTAATGTTGTTGTAGCACGATGACTTTTCCTTTATTGATGCTGGAATCTCTAACTACACCAACATGACCAACTGATTCTTTGACCTTTTCCTTCTTGGGACTCGATTATTCTTTGAATACCAAACCATTGTTAATGAGGGGGTACCTCTGCCTTTTTAGTATATCATCAAGTATCTTAGAGCCCCAGTTTTGCTTGTGCTATTGAGACAACTAATTTTTTTCCCTTTCTAGGTCATGTCTCAAGGAGACTACTTCAGCTTGTAGTCTCTCAAGATAGACTTATCTTTTATTTAGCTGATTATTTAACATTCTATTCAACCTACTAGCTTCCACTTGTTGAGAATTAGGATAAACTATTTTTTTGCTCAACTTCTCATTCTCAAGCCCATAGTCATGCAACTGTTACTTTTAATTGAGATTTTCTTCTAATAGCTCCTTTAACTATTTTAGAGAATATTTTAGCTTCCTTATAAAATAGATCCTTTCATCTAGATCCTTTTCTTTGCTATCATAGGTTCTAGTTGAGCCACCACAAATATCTATATTCATCTTTGTGTCTAGGGAATCTTCCATATGTCTAAGGAGTATCCCTTCTTCATCACTACCAGGGATTCCCTTATTATATTATTTTAAAGTTCCTTTCTCTTCTTCATAGGTACCCTCATTCACTATTTATACAATTGTAGGTCTATCTTCATCACTACTATTAGATGAATATTTATCCTTTTCTTCTAATAATGCATATGAAATACTAAAGATAAATGACCACATCCTTTGCATTTATCACATTTCAATAACATACCTCCTGAGCATCCCAACCTCTAATCATAGTATTATTCTTCACCTTTGGAGTGACGATCAACAACTTTCCCATTTGGAATAAGATATTCATTATTCTAAGCATCTTTCCTCTAAGATGGAATCTTCCTCTTTCTCCTTCTTTTCTTATCTTTATCACCAACAACATCTTCTATAGAGTCTAGTTCACTATATGAACAACAAGGTTCATCAACGCTTTCCCAGGCCTCATGATTGTCTCCTCGATATAGATATTACAATCTATCTAGCATTTCTTTAGTTGTCTCACAGTTACAAATTTTAATCAGCACTTGAACTTGAAAACCCTTTCATGGTCATTCTTTTGGCTTCTATACTAAATTCTTTCTTCTCTCCATATTCTACTGAAAACCAAACATCTTCATTGATGACCATTAAATGGGCTCCCATTATAATATTCCAGAGCTCATAATCTAATCCATTAAAAAATGTAATTCCTTTTGGTGTAAGCCAAGTTTGATTAGCCATGTTTCCTTTTGATCTACCTTCAAACGGAGACTTCCTAAAGGAATCAAATTTGATACCAATTGTTGGAAATAATGTTTAATACTAAGAGGGGGAGGTGTATCATAGTTAAGGTTAAATTTAAAAATTAATTCCAATTTATATTTTTCATTGAAGCTTGGAATTCATTATGTGAGAAACCACTATCATAACATGTAAAACAAATAAAAAATCAACACATGAACACATACACCATGAGTAACATACACATGGGACATCGAGGTTTAACGTGGAAACCATTCCATGAGAAAAAGTAGCAAAGCCAATTTATATTATGATGTAAAATATGAGCTCCTACTCTATTTACATCAATCTTTATGAGCACCCACTCACAAGAAGAAGAAACTCCATTAGTTTTTTTGCTAGCACCCATTAGTAGGGAGCACCAAATATCTTCTTTTCTAGATACCTAATCAGCTTACCAAGAGCACCAACTAAAGCATTGAATTCATGGATTGTTGCAAGCACCAACTTGCAAATTCTTGGATTTATGCAATCGCCCACTTGCTGGAGGCACCAACCCCCAAGCTCTGTTAATATATCCACTAATATGGATGCTTAAACTCCCTATTTTCTAGGCTCCAACCAGAACTTAGTAAAGAACTTGATTTCTCTCTATAAATGGAAACCACTCTGCCTAATTCCACCACTCTTTTCACCTTACCATCCTACACTTTATTTAGCCCATGCAACACTTTGTCTTCTCCTTACTTTTCTCACCGTGCAGCAACACACAACATCTCATATCTCAACCCTCTTCACATAGCCTACATATCAACTCGTAGCCTTTTCTATTCCATAGGTTCTCTTAGCCTCTCACAACAACTCACTTACACTCACAAATCTCTCACCTCATCTCTCAACATTGTTTCATTCCCCCTGTTACACAGTAAAATGTCACTGCCATCATGTCAGTCTCCCTACTGTGCTATAAACCACATTCACCCATACTCATGCTCCTCAAAAATGGCTAAAAAACCTCTTTGCCTAAGTTAAACGGACCATCGCGTCTGTTAATAAAATAACCGCGCTGACGGGCGGGGGCAAATGCATCTGCTGCGCTGCCAGCGCGGAAGCACACGTCTTTTCCGCGCTGGTCCCATTTCTACGAACAGCGCTCCCTCCGTTTGTCCTTTTCGCGCTGACAAGACCTCTTCTACATCGGTTTGCGATGTCAGCGCGGCAGTTCACGGGTTTTCCGCGCTGATCCTGTTTGGGCGAATTTGTTCTAACAACCAGCCTTCCAGA
>APFE030512408.1:135553-152657 GCA_000404065.3 Pinus taeda
TCTATCCGTAGAGGGGATTTACCTATCCAACAATTTGGCGACTCCACTGGGGAGCTTGCCTGTCCCTTTGTATGTCACCTTTGTTTGATTATTGCTTCTTTGTCGAGATTTTGGGGAGTGGTTTTGCTGGCGGTTTGTTTCTGGGTTCGCCCTAGGGACTACCTTAATTGCCTTGAAAGCCTGTTCTTTTGGTTTGGAAGTTTTTGTTCGAATTGATTTGCTTTTCAGCCTCAGCGCGTTTTATTTTAAAACAGTTGCGCTGACAGCGCATCCTGTCTTCTTTGCTGTCTCTGTCATCGCGTTTGTATATTCAGACAGTCGCACTGACCTGGTTTTTCGGGCCAGCGCCCTTTATTCGTGTCCTTTCGCGCTGACAGCGCAAAGTTGCTACGGGCACTTATGCGTCATCGCTTTGTTGCTATAGGGTCACCCGCGCTGATCCTGTAAAAAATTCTTTTTGGCCATTTGACCTACTGAACCTCTTGATTTTGGTTTTCCCCTGCTTTTTACACTTGGCTTTTGGCTTGATAACTTTGTTGGACTGTGATTCGCTTGCTTGCGGGGAATTGTGATCGGCTGGAGCGAAGGAGCGAGAGGAGTATTCTCTTTGGCAAACAAGCGTTGGAATCCAAGTAGGTTATTCTCACCCACTTGTTAATTACAACTAGGAACCTGCGGTGTAGCATTGTTCGATTGTTGCTAGACCCCTATTGGGCTAGTAGGGATCGCCTCTATCCGTAGAGGGGATTTACCTATCCAACACCCCCATTGTAGACAACAGCCATCCATGGGTTTTTCCCTCTCTTACACAAATAATGATGTTTTCTTTGTCAACTCATCATTCTCCACAAGAGTATACTCCAACATGGATTCCCATTATGATGTTTCCTTCAATTACTCAACCTCTACAATAGAATTAAATTAATTTGTGTATGGGAAACATTACCATTCTGTATTATATTGCTTCTAGGCCATTGCAACTATATTTATTCAAGGAATGGGCTCTGGAATTCCTCACCATGCTAAGGATTGAATATCATTCCTCCTACACACTCAAAGAGATCCTACATTAAATTTTCTTTATACTAACAACATAACTCTTTAATTCTTTAGATGTATTTTGACATGGCACTCTTGGTCTGGGATCATATCTTCTACACCATGCAACCGTTTCCATGGAATTCTTTGTGGTGTGCAAGGAAGTGTAGGCATCACTCATTCTAGTAAAGCCAAGTACCATAATTTTAGCTCTACAAGTTGTGGTCCTTGTCTCCTTCATCCAACAATATCTACAATCATCATTGACTCCATTATCCTAGCTTCATTCAAACCATGCATGCAAAAAACTATCGACCCCTTCATTTTCCAAATGTGTTCCTAACCCAATTAAGGTGAATAGCCACTTTTGGCATATCTACCAAATATGGAAAAAATAACTGACTATCCATTTTGGAATTTTAAACATATGCCTATTATGTTTTTATTGTAAATAACCCTTAGGAATCTGGTTACATTAACACACAAAACCGATGCAACACTGTATTTTGGATGCCCTTTTACAATATAGCTCTGAGGGCTTAATCACCATGTATCAAACCTTTCACACCCATGGTCATAGAAAACACACAGAATGAAGTTCTAGAATTAACCTTAACTCTTGATCTTCCTTCTGACAGTACAAGTTTAGGTGGGACCACCTATTTCTTCGTGCACCATTCTCATTAGTCCTTTGGTACCTCTCTATATACCACCATGCCTTGGAGCCTCATTAATAGGAGCTACCTCCCATGCTCCTTTTTATTATGTTTTGGGGTGATGCCCCTACGATGACATGTCCTGAGTCTCATTCTTATTGGTTCTCGGCTCTACTATAACTGCCACCACTTCCTGATGCTTAGTCATCCCAAAGGGAATTGTTTGCGCTCTTTCAAAACCTTCTGAGGTCAAAGGTCTGAGATGATGTGTCCTATTGGGAATCACCACTATTCGTATGAACAAGTCAATGAACAACTAGGTTGAGTTATGCTCCACATATGCCTTGCGCCTAGTCAGCCCAGATGTCTTTGCCTGTGCACCTTTCAAAACCTTATAGGGAAGCCCTTCTCAGATGACATCACGCTTACATCAACATTTCCGTGCAGCACCTCCTAAGTGGTGACATATGTCACCCATATCCCCCCCCCACCCTTACCACCTGAAAACATTGAAAATGCATGCCATGTGTCCCCTATACTGACTTCATTTTAATGTCATCCTATGCCAATAAAATAATGCCATGCATATACTAGTGAGGAGAGATAAATCGTTTCCTAGGCATTGGTTTTGCATTAATTCCTTCATTAAATTTAAAGGGTTCTAGGCCATATTACCACTAATTTAACTTCTATGGCTGCTTAACGTCTTTTCTATTGGTCCTATGTTATCACTCTACCATGTGTGTCTGAATTTACATCATCTTAGGCCTTTCAAAATATGTTCGCACCTTAATTTTCTCTTCCAGGGAAGTCATCCAAGGATGATTTGTTTCGTGGGGATCTCCTTTGTTGAGCTCTCTTCCAATTAAATCATTCCTGCTATTATGTGGACTATCTACCTCCTTTCAAGGTTACATCATACTAGATGTTCCCTTTACACACAACTTTAAAACCATATGGGGAACTTCCACCGAGATGCATTGTATAGTGGGATCTCTCGTTGGAAAATCAAAACTCATTCCACTGTTGACGTACTCCAAATATTACATCATCCTAGGCGCTTCCCTTTGATCCTTCCAGGGAAGACTCTGTCGAGATGAGCTATCATATGGGCTCCACTACAGGACAATAAAAACACTTTTCACCGCAATGTTGTCAACCACATTTTCCTTGCTCATTGTTTAGCCACTCTGCTAAAAAGGTCTGCCACATCGAAGTCAACGCTAAACTAACTTTCTCCAAATTGGTCTTTTACCAATATAGCTTTGTTACATTGACTTTTGAGGGTACTAATATTTAACTGGAAATAGCTTATGATCTAGAAGGCCTTTTCTAGACTTCAACATACCATTGGAAAGCTCTTTTCGAGCGCTATCTAACTATACCATTTCCAAGATCATCTGAGTTTATCTCCTAAGGAAAAAAATTATTCAAAGCTTGGGACTCCCCCTGATCTTGACACACCATTCACATCAATGCCTGATCAGTTGCCATCAATGCTAGCCTAGTTGACATAAATGCCAACACACTTGTTGCCACCAACCAACCTAGTAACGCTAACTACTCAACAAGCCTATGTCATTCTATTTCTAATGGGAAGAAGTAGGACATAACCCATCAATACAAAATCTCTTTCAAATGTTATATTGTTTCGCGCATGCCTATAGAACCCAAAAGAAAACACAAAAATTATGTTGAGCATAAAGCATCAATAAGCAAGTAATCAAATATCAATAGAAAACACTAAAATGTCAACATGGTTGAAATTTAGGTTACTCAATCAAACATCCTAATTCCAAATTATCTATACCTCTTTCCATATTTTCAATTACTTTCTAAACAGTTTCTTTCTGCAAACTCTGGAATTGTTTCAATTTCTCGACTAAATGTAGGAAATAGTGGATTGCTATCTCTTAACATTGAAGTCAATTACATTTCTGAGATAGATTATTCTAATTATTACTATCTGATGATATTATTATCATTAAAGTATGATGTAATTAAAAAAAATATGATCAAATGGGGTTGGGTAGATTTCCTCCCATACCAACATAGCATAGAAGGCCATATAACATTAGGATATTGATTTGGGAATAATGTTGCTTAGTTTTAGTGGAAAAAAAACTCAAATTGAATTTTGTAATATTTTGAGCCTAAATTCAGTAAATAATATGATTTTCAGCAATAGTTTCTTTCTAACAAGTTGTTGGCTTAGTGGGTCCTGACCCAGGTTCAAAGTTAGTTTTGCCAAACAAATCCCTACACTACTAGCCCTTTTGGCATCAATCCACAGAGCGTGGACTGAAGTCTCACGTGAAGCAGTATGGGGGGATGTTAGAACCATGTTTCCACACCCAGAGATGAGTGTGATGTCATTTTATGCCCTAATTCTTCCTTTGCACAGATCGATAAGCCTTTAGGGCTTATGGATATAACTATCCTTGATCAACTTCTATACCTCCGTGAACATTTACGACTATCTTTCGTGGACCCTGAATAGGTGAATCCACTACTTATGCACATCAAAGATTACGTATAACCTAGTGATTACTTATATTAGCTTAAGTGTTCAATAACTTCATCATACAACAAGATAATCTTCATGTAAACAATTAGCACTAATTGTGTTCATATAAAAATATAAGTCATGTAAAGTCGTGCATGAATACATAATTATTTAGTAAACCCATTATAACAGAAGGTGCATTCATATAAACAAAAGTAAAGAGATAAACACATGTATTTCTGCAATAATATTTTTTTATTAATACTTAGTTCTTCTTATAGACTTAAGACTTCCCTGCACACTCAGCTGCAAATTCTAGTATAGGCCTTGGCACACACTGCTACAGAGCCTTCCTTCTACTCTAAGACTTCTACGTTCTTCCTCTTAATAACCTGTTACATACATCTTCGTCTCTATTGCTTGCCTTAGACATCCTAAGACACACCTCTTTATACAATCCCATGGACCGTGGACCATGGGTAGATCTTCAAAAGCGGATTCAACTTACATAAAAGAAGGGTAAAACCATGTATGAAACTTTAGCTATCTATGTAGTCTGCGCCCACAAATTGTAGAGAATTTACATCTTTATATGACAAAACTTGGCCTTTTGCCCCAAAATTGACCCTAGGGGACCCCATCCCAATAGGCCCCCAACACAAACCTCATGACTCGCCCTTGAGTCACTCTGCTAGTGTGGAGATATTACTGCAAATATCCCCCAACTCCACTCGCACTATTGCTACCTCAATTGCTCTTTGCGTAGTTGCCTACTTGATATTCTCCACCAGCTGATCAGTTGCCAATCCTACACTGGCCTCCTTGATTTTCTGTTGCGTACTATGTAAATTGGCCAATTTCTCCTGAACATTGGTGGAGACGAGGTAGGCCTCATCCAAACAAGGCCCCAATCTAGCCTTGAGGATTACCTCTCGCTTCTGCGCTACTTCCACCTATGTAAACAACTATCTCGCCTCTTGCAGCTTAGCAAGGCATTATATAGTAGTAACGATGTGCGTTGTTACCCTTGCTTCATCATAATGTTGCTAGAGTTCACGAGCTTCTGTATTCAAGGACTGTAGAGTGGGATCTTCCTGCAAATTTGTGACTACCTCCATTGCTTTATCAAAAAGTACAGTGCAGTCTACCATCACGGCATCCACTGTCGCAACTCCATCCTTCACAGCGGCTTCCCGTTGTTCCCTAACCTTTGGCAAGGTTGAAGGCTATGACTTCAAATCTAATTCTATTATCTTCAAGTTCATCTCAAACTGAACTCTAGCCACTTTTGTCTTGGTGTTGCACATGCCCATAGCTAGCTTTCTGATCTTTGCATCCAACGATGCTTCCTCTGGCATATGCAGTTCGGGCACTATTCTGCAGGCTTCTGCCACCGTGACTGCAAGCTGGTTGTTCTGCACCTGGATTTTCTTCTGTGCCTCTAGTGCTTCTGACTTTTTAATGAACATCTGTTCGTTTTTTACTCTATATTCACTTACTCTAGTGCACTCTACTCCGAACTGTGAATTATGCTATCACTCCTACCTCTAGCATGTGCAGGTAGTCATTTGGGAGCGTAACCAAGTTGATGCCAATTTTCCTCAAAGAGTTGATAATAGCCTTGTTAGAAGCCACTTCTACACTCAAGGCTCCATCTAGTAGTGTGATTATCTGGATATTGAGTGATCGAACCAACTCTACTGCCTGAGTGGTCCCTGGTGCCAAAATTGTTGATGCAGCACTGATCTTCCCTGCGACCACCTGGATCCTAGTATTCTGAATCTGCAGCTCGCGCAAATCCTTATAAATGTTGCTCAGTGCTTTCTTTTACCACTACAACATATTTTTTATAGTATCCCGCACCTCGTTTCCTATTTCATCTATGTCGTTGTTCGTTGAAGTGATCAGATTTAGTGACGGCTTTGTCGCCTTTGACTTCTTCTGTGATCCTTACTTGCCCTGTTCTCTATATCTTTTGACTTGGAAGGGAGTTCTCCCTTGCTCCTCTTGACCACCACCACCCTTCTCAGACTGCTCCTCCTCCTCCGTTTGGGGTGAAGGGGACTTTTTGCTATGCTCGAAGCCGCTCTCCTTCTATTCAGCCTACTACTTCGCAGCGCACTTTGCTTCCACCCGAGCCTTCTCCTCAGACTCTTTCTTCCATTTCTCAGCCAACTTCTAAACCTTCTGCTTGGCCGCTTCCTTATTCTTTTTCTCCGCAGACTTTCTAGTCCTTGCGGCCAGATCAGATGGAGAATTCCAATCTATCGGTCAATGCTTGATGACCTCCTCAATAGCGTCATCTATAGCGAGGTAAGGTAAGTCAATCCATTTTTTTCTTTGGATCCTTCTGTGCCCGGATGTATATGCAATGGAAGTCAGCTTTGAACTTTGCATATCCTGAAATTTGTTCAAAAATGATTGGAGATAACCACGGATTTTGGTTGATGGCCATGTGAATGGTCACTTCCATCAGCACCCAAAATACTTTGGTCTCTGTGACTCGTGTAACATCTTTTGTAGCCAAAAAAGATGCAAACTTTGCAGACTTCGTTAAATATTTTTCCACAGGAGGAAACTTGCTGACTTCCGACAGATCCCATGCGATGAGCATAATGGATAGCAACAACAATGCACAGTGGAATGTTTTTTCCTTGTCTCGCGCCTCTCAGTAGTTCGCAAGGAACTCACTACACAAGTAGCGCGCCTAGTTGAATTGAACACCCTCCCTACACTATATAGATAAAGAAACCACTGGGGTTGGCACCTTGTCTGCACAACACTTTCTCATAACCTTTCTAGCCAGGATCTACATGGAAACCTTTATTGTGGGGTCAATGGTCGAGGTAATAGAATACCTGCATGGCTTCTTCACAAGCTTGACCTTGTCCTTCATCTTCTCCGTGAGGTCATGATTGATCGTCTTGCGGCCAAAATCCTTGGCCGGATTCAATCTTGAGTGTGGCAACAATGTGATCTGATTGATCATCATATCGGTGATAGGGATCGTTGTTAGGTCTTGAAAATGTCATTCATTTCCATTACACTTTCACTATTATGTCCATTATATCACCTCCATTTCACCTCCATTTCACTACTATGTCACCACATTCATCCCACTTTCATTATCATTGGGTCACATTTACGTTTTTCCAATCTTTATTAATTCTAAGCCTTTTAAGAGAATTTGTGGTTAAAAATTAGAAAATAATGTGCATATGCTTATACCTAACAAGTGGGTTGAGATTGTTGGCATGTGTAGGTCAAAAGGAGGCTTCTAGAAGACCCTTATGTGGCACTCTAAGGCCAAATTCGAATTTCAGTGGAAAGAATCATGGGATCATGAGGATATGTGTCACATCTCCTAATTATATTGTAACTCTAAGAAGACATGTGTCTTATCAGTTCCTATTTTGATTATGACTCGACAAGTACAGGGAGAGATTCATGGACTCTCATTAATGAGATGGCTCTGATCTTTTTGTATAAATAGGAGATCTCTCTCCTTCATTTGTTAGTCTTGGCTTGGAGTTCCTAAGTCTTAGCTTGTTAGTTCTTAAGCTTGTTAGCTTGGGAGATGGCTTTGGAAAGCTTTAGAGAGCTTTGTTGTACTTTGTAATTTTGAAGAATTTGAATAAAGCTTTGATGTTCTCAACATTGGAAGGAGATGTGAAGTAGATGTCTGGAGCACATTTAGATGTAAGGTAGAGTAGATTTTATTTTGTAATTTTTCTTTGATTTCATTATGTCATTTGATTGCTTTCAAGTTTGATAGTTTAGATTTTCCATTCATGCAATTTTAATTCATGTAAGTGTGTTCAACCGGTTGATTGTAGATTAGTTTTTTTTAATATGTTTTTGCATCAACTAGTGACATGAGATTAACCTCTCTACTGACTTTGCTTTTCTTATTTTTTTTTAATTCCAGTTCTGTTTTGATTTTAGTCTTCTTTACTTGCTTTGTTAGTTAGTTTAGAAATTAACTTGCTCATATCATTGACGGTTACCTCCGAAAGCTATAGCGGGACTACTGGCAAGGGATCGAATTATGAATGTGTGATTTGATTTTAGTTTTACTTTTCTGCAATTGGATATTAAATTTCTCATATCATTGACAGTTACCTCCGAAAGACATAGCGGGACTACTAGCGAGGGATCGAATTATGAATGTGTTATCTGATTTTAGTTTTACTTTTCTGCAATTAGATATTAAATTGCTCATATCATTGACAGTTACCTCCGAAAGCCATAGCGAAACTACTAGCGAGGGATCGAATTATGAATGTGTGATTTGATTTTAGTTTTACTTTTCCGCAATTAGATATTAAATTTCTCATATCATTGACGGTTACCTCCGAAAGCCATAGCGGGACTACTGGCGAGGGATCGAATTATGAATGTGTAATTTGATTTTAGTTTTTCTTTCCTTGCAATTTTTGATTTCTTTGAGTGCAGTAGCTTAAATCGCTTTTCTATATTTAGACAGCAGTAGAGATAATAGTTTCATGATTAGTAGTTCATTATTTACTTGTTTAAATAGTAGCACATTTTCCATTCTTGTTCAAGCATTACTGTCATCACTAGTATATTCTAAGACCTTTTGAAGTGTTAAGTTCTGGAAATCATTGTAGAGGACATAATTGCCTTAAAATCTGTATCCATACTTGCCTTCTAGAGACTTAGGAATAGGATTTCCATTTGCATTTGGCACTTTAGGAGATCAACAAGAACAAAACCCCAAAACAAAACAAAAAAACTATAAAACAATGAAGTAAGAAAAGTTTAACTAAGCACATATAGTGCACCACACTTCATCAGTTTATGATACCCGGATTGATAATTTATGTAGAGCAATTTAAGACGTTAAATTGACTAGAGAATTGTTGTGCTCAACCATAAGCATTTTTCCAGGCACAACAACTTCTTAATGATAATCAAGTTAATATTGGAGCGATGGTAGTGGGGCACCCACAACAAGTTCAACAACCCTGATTAGCTCACTCGATGAATCCATTCCACAAGCTCCAATGTGGTGACACCAAATTCTTTGTAGAAGATCCACTTCATGTAGGTGTCTATAGCAAGGTGGGGGAACCGCTCATGGTCTGCCAAATCCCAATATTCTAGCCTCAAATGTGGGTTCTGCACCAAGTGCGGACCTTCAAAGGTTATGTTCTCTGGTAACAGGAGCATGTTGAGGAGGAATTGTCCTGCATCTGGGTCCTTAGGGACCTTTACCTTTCCCTTGCATGAAGGTATGCAATCTAGAAATTTTGATATTGGATCCACTCCCTCGGTGTCAATGTCCTCCTTGCCCTCGTCTGCCTCTAAATCCACCACTTTCCCCTTCTCTTTTGCGCTGGGTTTTTCCTTCCTCTAGGCCTAGGTGGTTGCATGCTTCCTTGGTGATTCACGCACTGGTATGGGCATCTTATGTTTCCTTCTTGGGTTTGGGGATCTCCCTCGCCGGCGTAGGCTTCAGCCTAGGTGACCTCAGCACCATAGGCACTGTAGCCGAAACTTCCATTCTCATTACCTTTGGGACATCTCCCTCAGAGGCAATAGTCCCTCGAGTGCTAGCAGTTTCAACAGGACCTAATTCTAACATGATGTTAGTAATGAGTTTTCGATCTAACTCAGGCAACTTGTTGAACATAGGGCTTGCGATCACAAATTCGAAATACTCGCAATTCATGTGCACCAAAAAACACAACATAGAAATTCTAAGGATGCAAAGTGTTTTTCGTTGGATGGACATGCATAATTTATAAGTGAATTCGAATTTGAATTCGACTATTCCCCCCAAAATTTGTCCATAAATGCTGATTTGGTGGTAGATCTCCAAAAATTTCAGCCTTAAATGCCTTAAATGCCACCCCCCTCTCCTCTTAACTGTCTCCTGGTAGTCAAATCATGAACAATGACTATAATGGTTACTTTCTGGCTACACTGTGCGGTCTCTTCCCCTATAGTGCAACTCCCTTCGCACTTCTTCTAGTATGGTGACAACATTCCTTTTCACGCAGACCCCTGGTTGCGCAACTCTGTCAATTGGGCAATGTAGTTTATAGTCCCACACCTCCTTGCAACTGACTAGAGCGCTAAGGCTATGCTATTATCATGTAGTCATTGGGTTGGATCCCTGGTGTATGGCTTTAATCAGATTCCATTTACCCTTCCTAGAAATGGATCTCCATTCAACTTTGTGAGCTAAACTGCTCCACCATTTGTAATCTTTTTGATAACATATGGCCCCAGCAAACACATCTAAAATTTTCCTGGAAAATTATCAAACTTACTATCATATAATAAAACTAAATCATTTACCTTGAAGGTGTGTAGTTTAATGTGCTGATCATGCCAAGATTTTCCACATCCCTTCTGAACTTATTGATTGAATCGAGCCAGAAACCTATCTTCCTCAAGCTCTATCAGTTGCATGAGCCTTTCTTCTAAGGCTCTGTGGTCCGCTATTCCTGTGAAAGTCATTATGCATAGACTAGGCACAATGTATTCCATAGGAATTACAACTTCTACACCACAGACCAACCCAAAAGGTGTCTAACCTGTAAGCTTTTTACAAGTAGTTTTGTAGTCCCATAGCACTGCTGGTACGCATACATCCTAATCATTCTACTGTGCATTGCAAACATTTGTCAACACATTCTCCTATATATTATTAAAACCATTGACTGTTCCATTGGCCTAAGAATGGTATGGTGTACTCTTCTGATGGTAAACCTGGAATTCCTCTGTTAATGTGTTGATTTTTTCATTGAGAAAATGCGTAACGTGGGCACTCATCAAAATCTTTGGGTAACTAAACCTGGTAAACACATATTCCAATAGAACTTTCATTGTTGTTGCCCCTGAATAGTCTTTCACAGGTTGTGCCTCCTCCTATTTGGTCAAATATTCATTCGCGGTGATGATGTATCGTGCACCTGTCTTCTTTCCTGGAGGTTGAATTGGTCCTACAAAATCAATCGATGGCTTCTCAAATAGCTGCAGTGACACTTGTAGATTCAAAGGTAGCTGATCCCTTCACGATGGTCTACCAATCCTCTAACATGCATCACATGCACTGTAATATGATTTAGAATCCTTATGCAGCGTTACCAACCATAACCCACTGCACAAAATCTTTTGTGTTGTTGCTTTTCTTGCAAAATGTCGTCGTACAGCTTCTCACAAGGAGACTATTTCTTTAAAGGTCAAGAACATAGTTTTGAAGTATTTCATCTGAGCTCATCTTATACAAATGACCAACAGTAGCTGAAAAGTATGTCATGCGCACCACCAATTCTTTCTTTTGTTGACTATTGTATCCTTCTAGAGCCATCCTTCTGGTCAGAAAGTGGATAATGTCCACAAAGTGATTATCCTCTATGTGCACATTGAAGATCTATGCATTGGGTAGCCCTCCCTCCAAATTGGTAGGCTCCTCTCCTGTTTCAAAGCGTGACAGATGGTATGGCCCCGCATTCAACCTTCCTAGCTTCACAATTACTTCGAAATCATACTTTTGAAATAACAGCAACCATATGCATATTTTCCCCTCCAACGTAGGCTTATTGACTAAATATTTCAATGCAGAATGGTCTGTGCACATCTTAAAATGTCTGCCTAGTAGGTAATGTCTGAGCTTCTCGAGCACGTACACCATAGCCAAGCCTTCGCTCTCTGTCGTCAAATAATTCTTTTCAACCTTAGACAAATTCTTGCTCCCAAATGCTATAGGGTGATCCAATACTCCTTCACCATCTTATGTCGGCACTGCGCCTAGCACGATACATGAGATATCTACATGCACATGGAACTCCTTCTTCCAATCCAAGAAGACCAGGATCGATGCAGTGACCATTTTCTCCTTCAGTACATCCAGGTTGTGTGGACATTCTTCGTCCCAACAGAATGTAGCAACCTTTTTCAGCAAGTTTTCCATAGGCACAGTAACCTAAGCATAACTTTTGATGAACTTTCGATAATATCCAGTATGGGCCAACGTAGCACGCAACTGTTTAACACTCCTTGGCGCCTCTAAGTTAATTATTACCATGATCTTAGTAAGGTCCACCGTGAGTCCTTGCCTGCATATCACATGACCAAGCAAGATCCCAAAAGGGACACAAAACAAGCATTTCTTTATGTTTAGCACAATCTGATACCTTTGGCATGTATCCAACATTAAGCACAAACTGTCTACATGGTTCTTAACTAGCCCAAACACTATACAGTCATCGAAATAAACTTCCAAGAACTTGTGAATGAACTCTTTGAATGCCACAATGACCACACGCAAAAAGACTTCCGACACATTCTTGAGTCCAAAAGGCATCACTGTACACTGGAAATATCCCCATTCTATCGTGAAAGTGGTCTTACTCTTGTGTTCTGGTGTGTTCTTTATATGAGGGTATCCAGAGATCCCATCAGTGAATGAATAGGCCTCCTTCCCCCCACCATTATCCATTACTTCATCTGTGAACAGAGTTGGAAAAGGATCATGAACTCAAGCATCATTCAGCTTCCTGAGATCTATGAAAATCCTTATTTCATCATTCTTCTTCTTTTCCTGAACGACCATTAGACTCACCCAATTAGATTCCTTCATTAGTTCAATAATACTCGCTACAAGCATCTTGTCCAACTCCAAGCGGACCTTTTCCTTGTACTTGGAATTAAGGCAATGTGGCCTCTGTTTAACTGGCTTGGCATCTAGTTTGAAAGTTATTTTTATCGGTCCCAAATTGCCTATGAGGCCTTTTAAGTTCAAAAATTTTGCGGGGAATAAATCTTGATATTCACGGAGCAACTCAGTGACTTAATACACCATAACATCATCCCAGTAATCCCCTATCTTCACAAACTTCGGTTCCACTTTTGTACCAATGTTTACCTACTTTGTTTTCAGTGGCGCGGTGATGTCGGGGTTCTCTATCTGTGGTCCCTCTACTTTTTGGTGGCCTTCTTCTTCAGGGATGTTAATATTTCTTTGATCCTCATCCTCTCCTTCAATAGTCATATTAAATAATTCCAGTTCATGGAGCAACTAGGTGCTCTAATCCGGTTGAATCAACTCTAAGGGATCCTGCGGAATTCTAAAGATTGCTTCCTTAACCTCTTGTAGTGCTTCCTCAATACTTTTGAATCCATATTCAAACTTGAATTTCCTCAAAAACCCCTCTCTTGGAATATCCCATTTCACAGTGTCATGGTAGAGCTACGTCTCTAAATAACAGTTCATGGGGATGATGTCCAAAGTGTGACAGAAAATATGCGCCCACTCTGGCTACAACTCCATTCCATAAAACTTAGTCCACTTTGCCAAATGATCAAGCAGATCACTTATCCCATCATACTTCTTAGTAAACCATTCCTTGGGGTGATCAAATCACATCCTCATCATCCTTCAATAGTCATGTCATTCGTCAAAACTATCTTTATGCGTACCCCACCACTGTGTAGGCATAGCGCATAACGCTAAATCCAACATTTTGTAGCGATGCTTCTCAAGCACTTCCCTTTCAAATGCATCCAGAAATTTGTCTACATCAGTTATACCATCATAATAAGGCAAACTTCTTACCTCATATGATACATGACGTAGTGATTTAGTCATCATATTACATCACAGCATAGATACTTCTTGTAACCTATTCCACTAGTGCTCCAATTATTTTTCTTAATCTGATGTATAGGAACTTTCACAGTCCCATGCAATTCATCCATTGGCTACTGGATTAACATAATCTTGGTCTCTCGTTGTTATCTTATATATCGGGTCCAAATCGTTGTCGCATTCCTCATAGTCGTGGACTGGTTCAGTATAGTGCAGTCCTTCTGAAGGGTCCAATGGTACTACCACGTAGAGTGTTTTCCTTTTGAACAACATTGTTTGCTTCTTCAAATTGATGACCCCATTCATGTCGATAGTCCAATCAATTCCAAGGAGGATGGGATATGGATTATTGTCATCAAAAATCTCTATTACTTCAAATTCATCCAATGTGCATACACCTTTTATATCTATAGTTACCCCATGAAATCTCCCCATAGGGATAACCTTCTGCTGATTTTTCATTCTTAATTGAATCAGAGACCATTGCAGTGCAGGCCTCCCCATATTTTCCCAAGTCTATTTAGGAAAAACATTTGCATCCAACCCTAGATCGAAAAAAATTGATCCATCTCGTATTCTCCTATTTGCGCAGTGAGCCTCATCTCACGTCTTGTTCTTGTCTTATGTCTATCGATATTTTTGACTGCACAATGCCCTTTAGAAGCATTATCCCTCCCAGCACATTTATTTATCAACTCCTGTAATCCTTTCACAACCCTGTTGTCATGCAACAGTTTCATGCAAGTCTCCAAGAAAGTGGTAAGCATGGAGGGGTCAAATTCTTCAGATAACCTATCCTGACTTCTTGAGGTAGAGGCTTCAACGAAGCTTTTCTTTACTTCCATCAACATCTTCTTTGTGCACTCTAGATCAAACCCGAATTTCTTTTCTGGAGCCTTGTGGACCCATACACCTTATTCTGGCCATTTTCCCTTATCATCATGAGTTGTCACACCACTTCGCAGCACGATATTGACAATGGGATCTTCCTCACGAGGCTCTACCCTCATCATCTACAGGTTCTGGGTAGGTTGTTGAGGCTACACCTTCTTCTCCTACATTTTAGCTATCAATATAGGGCATTCTTCTATCATGTGGACAAATTAAGTACAATACCAGCTTGATGGGCGTGTCTGGCTCATGCCCTTGTCGTCTACTAGGTCCTCCTCCTCGTCAGCCTCTTTCGCATCCCTAATATCCTCCACGCGCCCCCCATCACCTTGATCCAGAGGCCGCATTTCTGTTTGCATCCGATACATGGGTGTTCATTCCATCATTAATTCATAGGTACGAAAGTTACACTCATCATGGCCTACCGATTTACAGATGTTGTAGAATAACTATTGCAACGTCTATACAATTTTTGGCAGTAAGTGGAAATTGTCTATTACATGTTTTCCTGCTACTTGGAAAATAACGCACCACAACACAGGCCCTATACTTGGTCCTACTGGGGCTTACAGCCTCATAGGCATGGGCCCTCCTCCTGCCACATAATTCCTGAAAACGGGGCAATGATCCTTGTCATGCCCTTTGGTTCTTACACTTGAGCCACCAAAATTATTTGTGCACCTCTAACTGGGTTTCTTTTTCCTTCTTCAAGCTCTGAAACTTTGAGCAGAAGTTATGCAACTCCGCATGAATCTGTTGAACTCCCAAAATTTCATCCTGGATAGGCGTTTCATGTAATCTCATTGTGATCTCTAGTGCTTTCACTTGTATTCCTATATTTTGTTGTGATAGAGAAATCCTTAAGTGAGGCAGGAGTGCGACTATAAACCAGTCATGGTGTGGATTGTCTATGAGATTCATATTGGCTTCTTAGATTCTACACTTCAGTCTCTGGTCCAGTTCTTAGTGTGTTTCATCGATCCTCATCATGATTTCCTTGAACCCCGCTATTGACTATGTTTTAGACTTAGGCCTACTGAATTCCTTATTCAGAGCTATCTAAGTGTCCACTAATGACTCCATCAGGGTATCATTGTAGCACTTAATGTACCACGTCAACGCATGATCTCATAGAGAAGTAACTAGTTGCATTTTCTTCATATGATCATCAATATTATTCTTTGTTGTCCACACGGCCTTTGCAATGAACCAAAACTGTTCTAGGTCCTCATTTCCCAAGCCCTTGAAAACAGGTAATTTCATCGTATTTGACATATTGAATGGTGGCAGGGGTGGTGGTGGTGTGGGTGGATGACGTATTCACAGAAACCCTCACCTTATTAAGTAGAAAACACTTTGCAGTGAAGCATGTGTTACGCCCTCGTCGTCACTCAGAGGAGGCTTGATCAGTGGGATATATTCAAGTCTTGTTCTCCCTCTATCCCTAAAGAACTTTCCACTTCACGTAGCTCCAAACATCAAGGTAATGGCATAACCCACTTTTCACACAAGAGAATCTTAATCCAAGTATTCAAAGATCTCAAATACTTACCTCATGGTTCCTTAAAAAGGAGTCGCTTTTCTTTGTTGTAGTTGACTGAGGTATCGACGGTGATTTCTGTCATGAATCCTCCTATGACTCAATCAAGCTAGTGATTGACACTGTGTGCAAGCTTACTCTTCATAAGCATCCAACCTCCATACTAACTCTGGGGCCCACAATATTTGACAATCAAGCCTCCACCTTCCTTGGTCGTCTGCCAATGTAGCGATCCACGTATAGTTCGATCAGGAAGGTGCAGAAGAAGATCTCGTGTATTTCTGTGTGCAGATATTTGTCCAAGCACTGTGTTGTTGTAAAAACACAACCCCCCATTTTTGACTTCTTCACTTCAAATAATGGGGACCCTTTCTATAAAAATTTGGGCTAAGCACCTTTTTGGATTTTTATTTTAGTTGATTTCCCTACGCTTTTGTTAATTTTAGTTTTCTTTGGATTCTTGTTTTGATTGTTTTCTTAGAATCGATTTTTTATAAGCTTCCCATTGACGCTTGTTTTGCCTCATTTGGTTAACCGGTTTGAAAATGGCACTCCTTTGAAGTCTCATCATTTATCTAACCTGGGTTAAAAATGCATAAAATGTACAATATTGCATTTTGTAAATAAATTAGTTCAATAATGCATTCATTTTAAATATTAACCCATAGTGAGTTTTTACTAACATTTTTTCATTTTTAGTTATGTAACCAAACCATTAATTATCAGGATTTTAAGAAATTCACTCCAATTTCCAAATCAAATCCTAATCCCAAAATCCAAACATTCAAGTGGTTGTAGTTTATTTTTCATTTATTTTCCAAGTGGCTGTAGTTTAGTTAATTTCATAACTA
>APFE030512408.1:167383-181496 GCA_000404065.3 Pinus taeda
AAGGAGAAGTGATCTGATATCCCTGTCTATTGGTATGTAAAAATACATTATAAACCAATAGCAATAGGGAGAAGGTAACTGGACCTAGTTGAACAGTCGGAGCCACCACACCAAACGGAAAAGGAGCTGCTTTTAAGGTCCGGACTGGGTGGTTATCCCCCAATGTTGTTGCAATGATTTTCGAGGCATCAACACATTGTTCTTTCATCAGGAATGGGTTTCTGTTTCCTTGCGCCGTAAATTCATGGATCTTTCTATCCAACCACAACTCAGTTTCTTTCTTGGTCAGATTCTAATGATGTGACATCACACATCTCTTCATGTAGATCTCGGGCCTAGAAACAGAACCATTTTTTAGCTTAGTGTGTCCTAACCCAGGTTAAGAGTTAGTTTTTTAAAACAAATCCCTACACTACTAGCCCTTTTGGCATCAATTTGTGGAGCATAGACTAAAGTCTCACCCAAAGCAGTATGGCAGGGTACTGGAACCAGGTTTCCGCACCTAGAGATGAGCGTGATGTCGTTTTATGCCCTAATTCTATCTTCACACAGATCGATAAGCCTTAAGGGCTTATCAATATAACTATCCTTGATCATCTTCTTTACCTCCATGAACGTTTATGACTGTCTTTCACAGACCCTGAATAGGTGAATCCACTACTTACGCACATCAAAGATTACATATAACCCAGTGATTAATTAGATTAGCTTAAGTGTTTGATAAATTCATCATACAACAAGATCATCTTCGTGTAAATAGTTAGTAGTAATTGGGTTTATATAACAATATAAGTCATCTAAAGTCATGCATCAATACATCATTATTTCATAAACCCATTATAACATAAGGCGCATTCATATAAACATAAATAAAGAGATAAACACGAGTATTTATGAAATAATATTCTTTATTAATACTTACTTCTACTTATAGACTCAAGACTTCCCTGTGCATTCAGCTGTAGGAGTCCACGCACTCAGCTACAGATTCTACTCTATGCCTTTGCGCACACAACTATAGATCTTTCCTTCTACTCTAAGACTTCTACATTCTTCCTCTTGTTGACCCATTACATTCATCTTCATCTCTATCGCTTACCTTGGAAATCCTAAGGCACACCCATTTCTATAATCCCATGGTCCACGGACCATGGGTAGATCTTCAAAAGCTGATTCAACCTACATAAAAGAAGGGTAAAACCCTTTATGACACTTAGCTATCTACACGCTCCACGACCACAACTTGTGGAGACTTTACATCTTTATACAACAAAACTTGGGATTTTTGCTCAAAACTTGGGTTTGTCCCCCAAAATCGACCCTAGGGGACCCCATCCCAACACAAGCCACAAAGAATTTCTGACTCGATATCATGTACATTGTTCACTATTTTTTTTTTATAAAAACATTGAATCCTTATTGAGTATTATAGAGAATTTTGCATGGTGTTTCTTAAATGTTTAATACCCACAATATTTATGGTTGTTGTTTCTTTATTTCTATTTTTGATCACCCAAATGCTTCAATATTTCCTCCCATAGGTTGTGAGAGGTAGAAAATAACTTCATGTAGAGATAAGGATGTATTAAGAGTGGAGATGAGTGTTGGCTTGTTGTTCATAGCATATCAGAGTTGACATTCCATCTAACCATTGGTGCAACAAGCCTAGAAATATTTTTGAGGTGTGTAGCAAAGGACAGGTGTCACTATTTTAGCACCTTAAGAAGTCTAATTTAAGACCAAATTCAAAATCATGCACACGTTTTTCAAACATTAATTTCTGATCTGTTTTGATAAATCATGAGGATGAAAAGTAGTGAAGAATTGTTTCTCACATGCATGAGAGGGAAGTGCAAATTATGGTTAAAGGGGTTTTTCTTGATCTTAGGAGAGATGATGATGCATCCACTTTGGAAGAATACTTCTATTCTAAATTTTCATGCATAGTACATGAGTGGGTAGGTTTGATAATGGTAGCACAAATTTTAGGAGGTTCAATAACTATGTAATAATATTTTGAACATGATGTGAGGTTGATGGGTTCATTGAATTATTTACTTGTAACTGCTCATTTGGAAAATATGTTTCGTAATATGTTTCCACATTTTTCACAGAGATTCATATAAAATGGAAAATAAATGGAAGGCTACCATGGGCCCTGAGGTGCAAGACCATAAAGAGAAAGTCATATTTTCTAGTAAAGATTTAATATGGTCTTAAGTGTACACGATGAACATGAATATAGATCGGGTAGCAAAAAAACCCTCAAATATAGTTCCTGACTTTATTAAATGAGAGGAAATGAATCCAGTTGCTCCATTGGCCTTCACGCATCGAAAAATCAAATATTCAAGCTCAAGGAGTAGTGTTGCATTGCGATGGGAACTGTATGTACTTTAGAAATGCATTTTTTATGTGTTGGCATTAATATTGCTTTATCAATTTTCATATGTGTTGGCATTTCAAAATATTTTATGTAGTTTTTCTTGCTCATATGGCCTAGAGGAAGATAGAGAAAAACAATACCAAGTCCCTCATTTGCTAAAAAGAGGGGTTCCCAATGCCATTTTATTGTGAAGGACCAAGGTTATGGTTCAAATCCTTGACACAAAAACAATAACATCAAACATGTATGATCATGAAGATGGGAAAGGATGGCCCTATCATGGAAAACATGACACCTCATCTCATGCCAGTCCTCTGGATAAGCCAATACTTTCAAGGGATGTGATTTCTTATGTAGAAAGCTATTTTTTTCTAAAAGTTTCAATTAACGCAATTTGTAAACTGAATATTAATAAATATGTCGACATAAATGTCACAATTCATGTCAAGGATTTTTTATCATAGAAAAGAGGTTGTAAACATCTAAATCATATGATGAAAGGATACCATCAACTACATAAAAAAGGATCAAATGAGTGTGAATCTCTAGTATGAAAAAATCCAAGATGATTTCTTCTTTTACCAAAAGCCCAATGGTGGAGAGGTCCCTCTTATAGTTGGAATACAAACAAAATGGATGTTGAAAACTATGGTCAAGATATCTTATAATAGCTTAACAGTCATGCATTCAACATTCAATACAAATAAACACAGGGTATTATTTTTCCAATGATTGATTTAGTAAAATAATTTTAGTTTTAATGATTAAACATGACTAATGACATAAAATTAACTTCATTTTTTTTAATATGATGGTATTAGTTGTACACATTCGTGGTGTTTGATGAAAAAAAAGTGGGATGTCAGTTGCATGGGTGGTGATGTCACATAGTACGTCATAAGATATAACACTATGGTTGTAGTATCTCATGCATAGGTATAATCATCTTTATCCTGTTTGGAAGGTTAACGCCTTTATGGTTGATGATGCATGGGCTGAAATCATTTCTTTGAGGTAACTTGAATATTCTTATTTGACATTGAAACTTCTATTCATTTTAATATTTTTGACTTAAAATGAATTAAATATGGTAGGAGAATCACTAGATCTAAATTGATCTTGTGTGTTTGGGACGTAAGGAGGCCATGGATAAAAAATGTTAATCGCTAAGGTAGTAGTTTAAAAATACAAAACAGATGTTCAATGAACTAGGATATACCATGAAAAATATTTTCAATGATGAAGTGGCTATTGCAATCAATGGATTTTTCACCAAATTTGCAACCGAGGACAAGTTCTTGGACTATTTCCACAAGAATTAAGTTATCAGTGACAAGATTCATAAGTTCACTTAATATTTCTTGTGTTTATACTCTTTTTTGTTTCTTAAAGGCAAGATATATTTACTAATTGAGATTTTAAATTTAAGGATGTGGTTTAAAGGATGCCAAGATTTTCCTAATGCAAATCATGAGACAAATAATGTTGTGGAGTCCTACCACAGTTATCTCAAGACGGACGTTCTATATTATAGAAGAAATAAAATTTCTCGTAAGATGGATTGGATATTATATACTCTCACAAAGGTTTGGTCATGTTATCGATTCAAGGAAATTTTGAAAGAAGAAGGATATTTGAAAAGCCACAAGAAAGAGAAGCAACTTGAATCATCAATGGAAAAAGTTATAAGAATTATAGATAGTGATTCTAATCGTCATTAGAGCATATATCTCACACTTATTGGGTGAGGAGTCAAAGTAAATATGATAAGTAATATCTTATCACCTCTCATTGCGCAAATTTGATCACTTGCGATTTCCCATGGTCTATTTATGGCAACATTTTCAAGAATACCATAAAGGTAGATTGGTTGCAATCCCCCTCAATGGATTTAAACTATTTATTGGATCATGATACCACACCCAATACATTCAATGCCCCTCTAGAGATAAGTATAGCGACACCAAACAATGATGCAAATGGTAGAAAAATGATTATGGTTGATGACAATGTTGATCTAAATGTTGAATAAATTCAATTGGCTAGGGAGGAGTTGTTTGGCTACCTAGACCTTTTTCGGAATATTCCACTTACTACTTTGAGTGAGACAAAATAGTTGGTTGGTTTGATCAAAAAATTGGTGGATCATGATACCACACCCAATACATTCAATGCCCCTCTAGAGATAAGTATAGCAACACCAAACATTGATGCAAATGGTAGAAAAATGATTATGGTTGATGACAATGTTGATCTAAATGTTGAATAAATTCAATTGGCTAGGGAGGAGTTGTTTGGCTAACTAGAACAATGTTGCATTTGTCTATGTGCTTGAATTGAAGGCACATTGGTTTGGGTTGGGTGCTTATGATTCCTCTTTGAAGAGGAAGAATAGTTTCCTTAGCCTTAAAAAGAAAAAAATAAGCAAGAAAATTGGTAGCTTGAAAACTGATTTGAATGTCTCTGCATCTGAAAATGAACCATTTCAATTTCAACGCCTTGAAAAGTGAGTTCATCCTTTCTCCAATAATGTATCCTCTATTGTCTCAAGTAAGTTCCATAGAGTGGTTAGATCAATATTTTTAGATCAATAGGTTTAGAAAAATATGTCATTATTTTCCCTGATGAAAATTTCATTGTCGTCTTACAGATACAAGAGCTTCTTCAATGGATCATATTCCATTGGAGCATGCTTCGTTGATTGACAAGTCTCAAATTGGTGATTTTCCAAGTTTTTTACTATCTATTTTCGCTTAATTTTCTCCTAATTGTGTGCGTTATGTTTTTTTTTTATATGTTTAGTGTAGTGGGTGAATGTTTTCAAAGGTGTAACATGCCACTAATGTGCCTTCAATTCAAGCACATAGACAAATGCAACATTGTTCTAGTTATCCTATCATTTAAGGAACTTTTAATGGGAATCCTAATTGATGTAGTCCATATTTTAATGTGTGTATTACTTTACATGTCATTATTTTCTCTAATGAAATCGCATTAATACCTTGTAGATACAAAAGATTCTTCAATGGGTCATCCTCCATTGGAGCATGCTTCGCTAATTGGAAACTCTCAAATTGGTGATTTTCTAGGTTTTTTGCAATATATTTTCTCTTAATTTGCTCTTAAATGTGTGCAGTGGTCATTGTTTATGTTTTCAATATAGTGTCTAAACGTTTGAAAAGGTTCAACATCCCACTAGTGTGCCTTCAATTCAAGTAGATGCACCATCGTACTAGTTATTCTATTATTCAAGGTGCATTTGATGAGACTCCTAATTGACTTAGTCCACATTTTGATGTGTATATTACCTTACATATCATTATTTTCTCTAATGAAAATTGCATTGTTATATTACATATACAAGATCTTCTTGAATGGATCACCCTCCATTGAAATATGATTAGGTGATTGAAAACTTTCAGATTGGTGATCTTTTCCAAGTTTGTTGCTATATATTTTCTCTTAATTGTGTACATTGGTCGTTGTTGATGTTGTTAATTAGTGTGTGAATGTTTGGAAAGGTGAAAAATCCCACTAACATGCCTTCAATTCAAGAACATAGACGAATGCAACATCGTTCTAGTTATCTTATCATTCAAGGTGCATTTGATGGGACTCCTAATTGATGTAGTCCATATTTTGATGTGTGTATTGCTTTATATGTCATTACTTTCTCTGATGAGAAGTGCATTGTTATCTTTTAGATACAAGAAATTATTCAATGGATCATCCTCCATTGGAACATGCTTGGCTAATTTAACAACTCTCAATCTGGCTATTTTTTAGGTTTATTTCTATATATTTTCTCTTAAGTTTCTCTTAAATGTGTGCATTGGTTATTATTGATTTTGTTAATGTAGTGTATGAATGTTTGGAGAGATGAAACATCTTATAAATGTGCCTTCAGTTTAAGAACATAAACTAATGCACCATCATTATAGTTATCCTATCATTCAAGGTGGATTTGATGGGACTCCTAATTGATGTAGCCCATATTTTGATGTGTATATTATTTTACATGTCTTTATTTTCTTTGATGAAAATTACATTGTTATCTTATAGATACAATAACTTCTTGAATGGATCATCCTCCATTGGAATATGCTTAGATGATTAACAACTTTCTAATTGGTGATTTGCAATATTTGTTGCTTCATATTTTCTCTTAAATGTGTGCACTGTTTTTTTTATGTTGTTAATTCAGTGTATGGATGTTTTCATATTGAACCAAAACATAAAATAAATTAGCAGGGTTGAGGAAAAGACGTAAAGGTTAAACAACTTGTTGGTTTATCAAACAAGATGTGAGAGAAAGTATTGCAACTTCTTAACTCTTTGTTAAATCTAATGGCCTCTCCTCCTAAAGTTTTCAACAACGTATATGTGTGCATGGATGTCACTTGAGTAAGATAGATGCCTAACACATAGGTATCAAGTATAGGCCTCGATGTATAGCACATATGTTTTCATATAGCTTGGATGTTTTTCTTGGGGTATATTATAATATTTGTATAAAATAAACTTCTTCATCCATGCCTTGCACCAATGCTTCTTTCCTTAACTTTCTAGTGGAACTCTTGACCCAGTTGCTTCATTATTTCATCCCTTAGTTTTATTCACAAAAACTAATGTTGGATACATGCCTTGCCTAATCATGTCATGCTAATGGTTGATAAGTGTCTTCTCCTAACAAAGCTTTCCTCTTCTTCATCCGAAACGTAGTTGACATCATCTAGTTGTTATTTGTGTTTCCCATTACTTGTATCTTTGAAGGAAGATTCTCTAATTTCTGATGTACTTCCTTTTTTTCTCATTTTGTAGGGATCCAAAATCTAGATTCTTTCTAGGTAAGTTGACTCAAGTCTTACATTTCCTAAATAGCTTAAACTATTGCATCGAACTTTGGAGTTAGTGATCTCAATACCTCTTCAATAATAGTATAATCCTCTATATTATCCCCAAGCTCGTTCATAGTGTTAACAAATTCGTCTACTCTAAGGAAAAATTTTGCGATGCTTTCATAATCATGCATTTTAAGAGACTCATACTGAATTCTATATGATTGAAGTTTGGCATTCTTTACATTAGCATCACTTTCATATCTATGGACAAGCTTATCCCATATTTCTTTTACACTGTTGAGATACATGACTTTCACAAATTTAGATTTTGTAAGTCCTCCCAAGATAGCATTTACTGCCTTTGCATTGTACTCATAATGCTTCTATCCTACATCATCTATGGGAATGGAGGCTAGATATTGGTATCCACCTTCAATAGATTCCCATACATCAACCCCTACAGACTGTAAATATGATCTCATTCGGACCTTCAAAAACATGAATTTATTTCCCTTAAACAAGGGTGGCTTGGAGGAGAAAATTCCATCCCAACTGCTCATCATGTTGGATCTCCCTTCAAGTGATTAATCTTCTTGTGAAGGTCCCACTGTGATACCAATTGTTAGAAATAATTTGGGGGGGGGGGGGGGGGGGGGGGGGGCGGCGCGGTTTGTTGAATCAATATTTCATTCAATAATCAAATTTTACTTGTTCTTTTGTCTTATTGAACCATTAATGCATTAACAACACATTATTTTGTAGATATATGTATATTTATAAAAGCATAAGAATCTATTGTAGCTGCTGCAACACCCTCGAAAATTTTGGCTTACACTCAAATTTCAGAGCCTTCCATGGTATTTTACATTGTTTTTGCAAACAGTAGAGCTCATTTCATGATAATTATCATAGTTCTTTGGCCCCTTTTGCATGTTGGATTAACCATTTTCTTTCGGCATGTTTGAGTATCGTACAATGCTTGTGAGTCTTTTCTGATGGTTTTGAAGGTTGGTGTTTGTGTATATGAGTTGTCCCAAGCATGTAAACATATGTTGCATCCATACACAAAGTCTTGAGAACCATCACACAAGTGTCGTCACGGTCATTCTAAATACTCTATTAAGTGTCGCACTTGTCATATCGGGTTATTAGGCACTCATACGAAGGGAAATGCTTTTTTTACATGTTTCGATGATATATGTTTTCATGTCACCAAAGTATGCTAAGTGTGTGACCACTTTCAAGGTTCATCTCAGTTCATCACCTATCCCACACTTAGCCATTTTAGAAAGTATTCCCGACTAAGCAACTTAGCTTCACCGGGCCCTGATTGATCTGCACTCTGTGCAGTATCAACCATCTAAGTTGTGACCTTGCTACTTGGAGTTGTGTATTATGTAGTATCTATCCTCTAAGGTTGTTTTTCTGTGCAATTCTTGAGCCCAATTCCTATTCTTGACCTCCATAATTGTGCGGTTGTGTCTCCAAGTCTGCCTTGAACTGTGCACTTCACGTCTTCAACCCTTAATCCTTTCCCTTGTCTACTGGAACTATGTAATGCGCATGATGCCAGCCTCCATTGGCACCCAAAACTGTGTAGATGCTTCTCTGAATGTCCTTTCCCTCAACCAAACCTCATTACCTCCATAAATTGCTCAGTTTTGTCCTGCAAACCTCCCTGAATTGCGCATTAAGTAGTCTTAGTTGCCCAGTCCCCCTTGCCTCCTGAAACTGTACATTCTGTCCTACTAGGGCCGCATCCTTCAACTTTCACTTCCTGCTTGAACTATACAATTTTTTCCCTTAGTGGGAAATGTGCAATCTTATCCCTTAGTCCATCCTGTTATCACTCAGATTTTCTTTAGAAGTTATGGAAAGAAGGAAAGAGGTCCAAGGTAACCACAAGCCAACATTTTAAGTACAAAATCTAGCCAATCTATACTCAGAGAGGGCTCTTTCTTTATGATTTAGCTATGTTTGGAAAGATTTTAGGCTAGTTATAAATGTTCAGGGTTGTTTTGTTTGAGAGTGATGGAATTCTGAAACAAATGGGCAAACTAGACTTCAGGGCATTGGGCTATGGAGTCAACCAGGGATAATTCACTAGTTCAAGTCAAATTGTTGAGGTATGAGTCCAACAGGTAGGATAACAGAGTAAAAACAAACTCAGGGCTTGAATGGGTGATTTTTATTTTCAAAACAAGAGGGCAATTAAGAATCCTCAATTTATGATTAGAAAGAGGAAAGGAAGATAGGTCAATCAACATAAGGCAATTAAGAATCTTATACCAGGGACTTATTAGAGAAAACTACAGGGATAAAGGAGAAATTAAGAATTCCTTTATTGAAATAGCCTAGAAGAAAACATATAAATGGTAGACTGTTGATAACAGAGAGAAATAAAGCTAATTCTGATATACTTTGACTACTTTACCATTTAGTTTTAAGATGCATGAAACATTGAAACATGTAGAAAACACATAAATCACAAGGATAGAATACTTATTTGCAATTAGACTGCACATGAATCTGATGTAATGTCCTCAACTTTTATTCCTTTTCCAGCAAAAGTCCAGACTTGAGTGCAAAGCTTTCCCCACTTTATAGTATAGAGTTGTAGAAATGTTATAGAATCCACCTCTAATACTTCGAATGGAGAAGGATTTATACAAAAATTATATCAAAATATCTCATAACTAAATGAGATTTATTCTAGGAAATACAAATATCTTTACAACAATATAGAGACAGATGGTTTAGAATATAGATACAGATGGTTTAGAATATAGACACCGATGGTAGACAGATTGTTGTTGTCCCTTTATTTTTTGAAGGAGTTGGAGGTTGAAACTCGATTTTATCTCTCGTTGTTGCTCTGGTAATTGTGTGTTGGATATTGATTGAATTTTCTGTACTGATACTCTTTCACCTGTTTCTGATACACTTTACTTGTCCACCAGCTTTCCTCCTTTTTACTGAACTTTATTGTGGTAAATATTTCTATTTACCTTGCTGTTACCATAGTAATTTAAAGGATGTATGTCATGTTAGTCCACCATTCTTCCTTTGGTATTTTCATTCTTATCAACTTCCTGTAAATTTCATCAGCCTCAGTATATTTCACAAAATTAGGCTGGACTGTGACTAAGTTCTTTACTTCATGTTAGATGAAGAAGAGGTTCTCTAAACCATTGTAAAGCACTTTTCTTGTGGGTACTGCCTTTGCTGAGGATGGACTAGCTTGACTTTCAGCTCGCTGATGTACTTTGTTGATGTGGTCTATTTAAACCATTAGCTTATCCTTGATGACTAAAGGACTTGTGAGTCCTTTACTCCTTAAGATGTAAAAATTTCTCATGAACTCATCTTTGTCTTCCTGCATACCTTGACACCTTCGCTCCAGGCCTTGCATTAATTTCTTTTTGTCAAAACTTTCTTCAGTTCAAGGATAGCAGCAGTCCTATCCTCAATGTCCAGTTCCTCCAACTATTGCTCGTTTTTACTGTTTAGAAAATTTATTAACTGGATTTCCTCTTTAGGCTTCCCACCCAATTCTACTCTGCTCTTCTGAATTTCCTCAAGAGAAAGCTTAACCAAATCAATTTGTTCAAAAATAATTTGAAGGGATGACCAAATATCATTGATGGAATCAATGATATTGGTCCACAATATTTTTCTGATTTCTATTAAAGGCTAGTCAATGTCAGGTCCTTCTCTAAGGTCTTGATTTGGTCAGCCATGCCTTTGTTTTTTCTTTTCTCCTTTGCATAATTGATCTTTGAAAGATCATACTTTTGCTCCAAGGTAGTAAATTTCTCTTGTACCTTCTATAGCTCTGTTACTTGGAACTTCATTTCTTCCATTGACTTAATTAAGTCCTCTATGCTCTGTGTTGATGTACCTGCCTGTGTTGTAACTATTTTTTCCACTGGTGTGGCCATTTCCAAAGGAATGCTTAGTGCTAAAACAGTTGCCATAGTGGAAGGGATTGCTATGGAAACTATTGGCACTACTGTTTGATGCTGGGAGGTTGATTCACTTTGCCCAAATTGCAATGCTTTCTCTAATTCTTGCTCAGTTTCTTTTAATTTCTCATTCGACTTAAGGACCAAGTCCATAAGTTCTTCCTCATTTTGTTTCTCGATAACTTCAGTAGTCTATGCATGTATGAGGGGAAGGAGTTTGAGTTGTTTTCTAAGTGTTGTAATATCCTCATTTTTGTTCTTTATCAAACTTATAGCTGCTTTAACATCCTTTGGGTCATGACCCAACTCAATTACTAATTCTTCCAATGATTTTATTCTAATATCTTTAGCTTGTGATGAGGCTTTTTCCAGTTGCGATTGAGCTGTAGTGTTTCTCAATGAATTTTGCAACCTATGAGCCATCATTGATTTGTTGGTCAGTTTTGAGTAGACCATCTCACCCATTTGCTTATGAAGCTCAATCTAGTCGATTGGGTGGATGTCCTTAGCTAAAACTTCAAAATCAGTTTTAAGATAATAAGCCAAGGATTTTGGCTGCTACATTGTGGGCTTCAGGAAACGCATTTGCTTTTTACCCACTTTGATGTCAAAGGCTGACATTAGTCTGGTCTGGTTTGTTGGAGCCATTTTTAAGTATTGAGCATAGGTTCGAGCCTTTAGTTGCTTATTCTTTGTTTTGATTTCATTGTATTTCCCCTTTACATCTATGATCTTCTCTGAAGAAGACCAGAAAGATGATACTTCTGTGTTGGGTTGCATTTCCAGTACTTGCTTGTGTGAGCTAGGGGGTGTCCCATCTATTGGGAAAGTCTGTAAGATGTTTGTTTCTTCCCTCCTTATGCTTTCTGCAGTCTCTCCAATGAATTCTTCCTCTGAATAAGGATTCAACCTTTGCCTCTTAGCAAAGGTTTGATCTGTGTGTTATGAAACCAGCTCAAGAAAATATAGAAAAGATAGATCAACACCTTAGAATTTAGCCTCTTCGAGGGGGAAACCTCCTTTACATTACATAAATGAAAATTCTTGGATGATACAAATGAAAAAATCTCCTTTCTATATATAGGAGTCTAAGGAGTCACAATATAATCCAGCTGACCTAACAATAATAATATAAAGCCACAAAAATAACAATAGAGGGATTCTATGGGGCACAGAAATAACAATATGGGGGTAATAGGGGCACAACAATATTAATAAGGGGTACAACTACCATAGTAATGGGGTAATCACTACTATTATAGGGACCCAACATGCCCCTCTTCTTCAAAAAAGTGTTGTCCTCAACGCTTGAGTAGTTCTGGATACTTCTGTATAAAATTCTCATCCTCCCATGTGGAATCTTCCGCAGATAAGTTCTTCCACTTGATAAGATACTCCGAAATTGATCGATTTCGTAGCTGTCGAGTTCTTGTTTCTGTGACTGCTTCTGATTCCAATATAATTTTTCCTTCCTCATCAAGTTCTGGCAATATTGTTTTAACTGGTAGCTTATCGCCTATAACCTTCTTTAAACATGAAACATGGAAAACTGGTGCAATCGAGAAGCTGCAGGAAGCTCTAATTTGTATGCCATAGTACCAATCTTTTGCAACACCTTGTACGGACCATAATACTTTGGTGATAATTTATTATCCTTCTTAGCTTGCTTGAGGGACATTTGCTTATATGGTTGTAGACATAGGAATACCCAATCACCTACATCAAAACTTCTTTCGCTGCGATGTTGATCTGCCTGTTGTTTCATTATATTCTGTGCCAACACGAGGTTATCCTTTAAGAGTTGGACGACTTGTGTTGATGTTCGATGTGATGTTCCACTGCTTGAACATTAGAATTTTCTCTTAAATATGATGTGATGGATGGTGGCTGATACCCATAAAGTGCCATAAATGGGGTCATTTTTGTTGCTCTATGGAAGGAAGTGTATACCACCATTCAGCTAGAGGCAACCATTTGACCCATTGTGTTTGTTTATCAAATACAAAGCAACGAAGATATCCTTCCAAACATTTGTTACTATCTCAGTTTTCCCATCAGATTGAGGATGATAAGATGAGCTATGAGCTAACTGAGTACCAAGACAAGAAAATAATTCTGTCCAAAAATTTCCAGTGAAAATGGGATCTCTGTCACTTACAATAATCTTTGGGTTTCCATGTAGCTTTTGAATTGTTTCATAAATGCAGTAGAAACTGTACTGGCTTTAAATGGATGCGATAATGCACAAAAGTGTGCATACTTGGTAAGTCTATCAACTACCACCATGATGACACTCTTTCCCTCAGACTTGGGTAAACCTATAATAAAATCCATGGAGACCTCCTCCCAACGTTGGCTTGGAATGGATAAAGGTTGTAATAGACCCGAGGTCTTAATTGTTTCAACTTTATTTTGTTGGCAAACCACACATTCCACCACAAACTTTTAAATATCCGATTTAAGGCCATCCCAAAAAAATTCCTCCTTAACCCTGTGGTAAGTTTTTAAAAATCCTGAGTGCCCTCCTAAGGGAGAAGTGTGCAATTCCATAAGAATATTTTGTTTGAGATGAGAATTCTTGCAGAGGTATAAGTGATCTTTGTACTATAACGAATCATTTTGCTAGCTAAATGTATCAGATGTACTAGAATCTTGTTGTAACGTTTGAATAAGTGCCCACACTTCTTCATCATTCTTCCACTCCTCCCTTGCTTCGTTTATCCAATCTGGTTGGATAATAGAAATGCTGCACAACAACGCTTCCACATCCTCATCCTTTCTTGAGAGTGCATCTACCACGACATTTTGCTTCCCTTTTTTGTAGATGATTTCAAAGTCATAACCCAACATCTTTATGACCCACTTTTGTTTCTCTTTAGAGGATAATATTTGTTCTAAAAAGTATTTAAGGCTATCATGAT
>APFE030512413.1:0-13454 GCA_000404065.3 Pinus taeda
CAGAGTTGTTGAACAAGATGCATGGAAGACTGCTTTCAAAACAAAGAAGGGATTGTATGAGTGGCTCGTTATGCCTTTTGGCTTAACTAATGCTCCTGCTACTTTCATGAGATTAATGAATGATGTACTCAGACCTTTTCTTGATGATTTTGTTATTGTGTACTTGGATGACATTTTGATATTTAGCAAAACATGGGAAGAACACTTAAATCATGTTAAGCAGACACTAGATGTTTTGAAAAGAGAAAAAATTTATGTTAAACTCTCAAGATGTGAATCTGGCAAAACATCTTTGAATTATTTGGGTCGTATAGTAGGGGGTGGTGAATTGAAGATAGATCCCTCTAAGGTGGCAGTCATTGTGAACTGGACTAAACCCAAATCTGCTATAGAAGTTAGAAGCTTCTTAGGAGCAACACAATATTGGAGGAAGTTCATTTCTAACTTTTCCTTAATTGCAGCTCCCTTGCATGCTTTAACGAGATTGAATAAGGTGTTTCAGTGGGGAGGCAAATAGCAAAAAGCCTTCGAAACCTTGAAAGAAAAAGATTAGTACAGCACCTGTACTAGCACTGCCTGATCTTCAAAGACCATTTGAGATCCAAACGGATGCCAGTGACTATGCCATCGGAGTAGTGTTGACACAGCATGGTAAAACTGTATCTTATCATTCTGATACATTTAATTCTGCAGTAGTTAACTATCCTACATATGATAAAGAATTATATGCATTAGTAAAGAGTGTGAAAAAGTGGAAACATTACTTAATGGGCAAAGAGACAGTAATACATACTGATCATCAACCACTTCAATATCTACACTCCCAAACTAAGTTGCAGCAATCAAGACACTATAGATGGATGGGTTTTCTACAACATTTTCATTTAGTCATCAGATATAAAAAGAGCATACATAACAAAGGTGCAGATATGTTATCTAGACCCATTATAAATGCATCTACTATACTTAAGCATAATTATGTGTTACATGAGAGTTACATTGAACAATATGCTCAAGATATAGACTTTAAATATGTATATGCAACTTTAAGTCAAGGCAAACGAGTATAAGAATTGGATTATCATGTAAAGGATCGACTCTTATATCATTGTGGGAAGTTATGCATCCCACAAATTGAAAGAATAAATATAATTCGAGAAGCACACACTTCTCTAATATCAGGTCACTTTGGGGTAAGTAAAATAGTTATACAGCTGCAAAGATTTTGTTATTGGCCAAAAATGAAAAACTGTTTCTAGATATGTAAGAGGGTGTACTATGTGTGTAAAAAGTAAGCCCAACAATAGAAAGCTAGGCTTGTACACTCCATTACTAGTTCCTTCTCACCCTTGGGAAAGTGTTTCCATGGATTTTGATGGAGGACTGCCTAAATATAGGAAAGGTCATGATTATCTATATGTTGTTGTGGATAGGTTCAACAAAATGTGTATTTTGATACCTTGTAATAAGCAGATTACAACTGAACAAACTGAAAAACTGTTCTTTCAACATGTATGGGTCATTTTGGATTACCCACTTCCATTGTATCTGATTGAGATACCCGATTTGTGGGGAAGTTTTGGTCAAGTCTATGAGAATTGATGGACACCAAACTGAAAAAAAATCACAGCTTTTCGTCCACAAACTGATGGCCAAATAGAAGTAGTTAACAGGATAGTGATCCAGTTACTCAGGGGATATTGCAGCAAGCATCCTAAGCTTTGGATGCTTACAACAAAGAAAAACATTCTTCTACATAGAGATCTCCTTTTGAGACCTGTTTTGGTTTCACACCAAGATCTCCTTTGGATTTTGTCTTTGGTAAAGACACCACAGTTGAGGGACACAGTGATGTGGACAAGGCAACTAGGTTCATTGAACAGATCCAAGAGATCCACCAGGCAGTACATGAACAGATTGAAAAGAGCCAAGCCAAATACAAGGCAGGGCATCACAAGCATCAGATGGAGCATAGTTTCCAAGTTGGTGACCAAGTCTGGTTGTATATCAATAAGGATAGGATGCAAGGTGAAGGTAAAAAGTTAAAGCCTATCAAATATGGACCCTTCAAGATACTTGAGAAGATTGGCGAGAATGCTTTTCGCCTTGATCTACCAGCTTACATGCACATCTACTCAGTCATAAATGCAGATTGCTTGAGATTGTTTGAACCTTCACTAATTGAAGTTCCCGAAGAGTAGAGTCAATTTCCTTCTATTGATGACCTGTTACGTGAATATCTTAATGAATTGCAGGAAGACACAGTTCTAGACAGGAAGGTGAGGATGACGCGTAGGGGAGATGTTGAGTACCTCAGAGTTGGGCTCAAGGGTTCAAAGCCGAACAGTGCAAAGTGGATAGATATTGGACAAGTGAGACAATTGTACCCTCACTTAGTCGATGCTTGAAAACCAACTTTTGGTGGTCCAAAAGCTCTTTCAGTGGGAAGGTCGTGATCCGAATTGGATCCATAAAAATTCTCAAAGTTCTATGACTGTATCAAATCAGGACAGACTTCAAAAAAATTGTGAACAAAGAGCTATCAGGAAGACCTCTGGACAGTGGAATATTGTAGCCAGCAAGGAACGACGAGGACCTCGATCAAAGCGTGCTGACCGAGGCCCATGGAGACCACGCAGGATGAAAACTAGCAGTTAGAAAGTCTGGATCAGAAAATAGAGGTCGTTTCTGATGCACGATTAGCGCTAAGCACTAATCGCTGGGAAAAACCCCTCGAGAAGGAAAAGGCCTGAGTGCTCGGTCGCATGGGAAGCTGGGAAACAGTAGGAAAAGTGCTAAAATAAAAGGCAGGCCCTGCGCTCCAAAATCGGCAGAATATCGAAGGCATGTTATGTAGTAAGCAGATTTGGCAGGAGAACGAGTGATTCTACACATTGAACGATTCGTATTGAGCGGATGAGAGAGAAAAATGCCTCTCATCGTGGGCTAATGGTTGAACAAGTCAACTGTGCGATAAGAGCGAACACCGTAGGATCTGGGGACTCCAGATCTAACGACGGAGATTGCGCCCGATGAATGACCGGATCTGGAGGGAGAATTAAGTTGTGGTGTATAAAGGTCTGAAGTCTGATTTGACTGTTGAGTTGGCAGATGAATCATTACACAGCGTAACCAAAATACCAAACCGTTTGAGGAAGAGCTGGCACAGTTCGTGAGAGGACAAGTGGCCACTTCCCTGTGAGACATTACACAGTGGCGATGATGTGGAGGTAGGGAAATCCAAGTGAACAACAGAAGGTGGTCTGAAGGGGTGGAAGAGGAAGTGAACAGTCATGAGACAAATTGGAGACAGAGAACAAAAACAAGAAAGCGAACACTGTAAGAAAGAAGGAGACAATGAGATAGGGAGACAGAACAAAGAATAAACAAGAAGTATAAAACAGAGAACCGAGCTAACCTACAGAGTAAGGTAGCATCGACCAGACAAAAGGCTTGAGAGGTTCAAGCAATCCCTGAGAGGATATTTGTTGGCAACTGGGTACCAAATTGGACTTATCCCATTCAAGACCAGTTGAGGTTGAGACTTAGTAAGGAAGGGTCTGTGCACTCTAGTGGCTTGGGGAATCCAAGAACCACCCTACTAAGCATCATCTATTTTAGGAGACTCAAATTGAGCTCCTCATTGTAAAAAATATGATTTAAAGACATAAAAAGAAAAGGCCACCACTGAAAGTTGGACCGGAGACGTAGCCCAGGAGGATTGGGTGAACTCCTTATGAATATGTTGTGTTCTTGTATTTTCTTATTGTGTTTCTCTTACTATTCTTCATTTTCCATTGTCTGTGTATTTTGCAATCTGATCAATCCATTGCCTAAGATAACATAGACACACACCAACACACGAGTCTGTAATACCTTCATTAATTAATTAATTAATTGAGATCACTCAAGAGTGATTTTCAGATCACAAAACAACAATAGAAAGCGGTCAATATTTCACTTCCAAACAGTCCCACCTTCTTAGAAATTCAAAGAGAAAAGACACCCAACCTAGGGGATAAGTAAACATAAAGTGGTTTGAACATTTATCAGGCTTACCTTAGCTATAGTGAATTAATAGGATGCAAGACTAATGTACACCCTTTTTGTCACTATTAGGTTGCTCTGGTTAGATTTTCTTAGTTTGTATTTAATTAACTGACAAGTTAAGAATATTATCCATCAAAGTTAACATGTTAATGATAATAATATCATCATTAAATAATTTATCTTTCCCATTCATAGGGTTAACCTGATGTGGGCTTCATGATATTAAATGGCTTGGTAGTGACTAGAGAGTGTAATGGTTGATAAACATCTTATCTGTATATTTCCTCAACTAGAAATTGCACCAAATCATTTTAAGTGTGAAACTTGGACTATTAATGGCAACAAATTCTTTCATTTGGCATGGTCAGGGATGACACAAGTGCACACAGTCTTCTTCATATTAAAATTATTCTTGGAATAAGGTATCTCATTTTAAGGTGAAACCTAGGATTTTGAAGGTAGAACTCTCCTATTTTAGCATAATAAAAGACTACACAAGTACATACAACCATGGGCCCCTTTGCTCTTCACATTTGAGTGAGCATCCATTAAAGAGAGTAGGTGCATGTATAAAATAACTAATATACATGAAAGTTGAGTCTACCAAAAAAAAAACGTCTGTAACTGAGTTATCATAACCCAAGGTCAATGCCAAAGGAGTAAGGCATGTACTAGGTAGAGTCAAAGTCTTAATAGACCTCCAATGGTATGTCACTTCATGCATGGACCACGTTATTCTAGATGTACTGGGCTTTCTTCTTGAATTACGATGGATACATCAAGTGGGGTGTTATTCTAAAATCCTTCAAGTACCAAATACCATGGTCTGAAATCTAGTGGCCCAATGTTAAGGAAACTTAAGGCCTTGCTTCATGCCTACTATTTCCTGAAGACAATATTGTCCCATGTGTCATATAAACCATCCATATTGTGTATGTGCATCATATGGGATGGCCATGGTGTTCAAGTGTACCTCAGGGTCTAAACATACAACTTGTTCATGGTTACAATCTCAACCATAGTGGCTAATTGCACAACATAATACATGTCACAGGATTCAAGATGTGTTTGTCACTTGGTAACCTTGATCTATAGTGAGTTGTATGTCGGATACCTTAGTATAGGCATAGGGATAGGTTTCATGATTTTCCTCCAAATCATTGACAACTTCCACCTAGGCAATTGTCACCCCCTTGCTTATGAAACATGTCCCAATATTTAGGGTAGGGATTCTAGATGTATGTTCCACAATGCAACCTGAGGCTATAACATCCTAGAGAAGAGTGAGCTCATTCTCAGGAACTGATCAATAGGGAAAGTCAAATTACCATTGAAACGCTTTGGGCCCAAATAAGTTATATGAGAAATGATTGAGCGAATGCAAGAAGCCCAACCATATTTATTTGTTAAATAAAGAAAATGGGATGGAATTATAAATATTCATAGAACCACAAGCACTCTAACAATATGATCAATTCATTTCATGTTTTCTTTTATCACATATAGTTATAGAAAACTGAGGACAATTTTCCCCTTAAGGGGGAGGGGTTTTAATAACCCCAGTAATCCTAGAAAGTATGTAGATGTTGTCTTATTTAGGGTACAATCATGTATATAATTTAAATGACGTTTTGTTTTTTGTAATTGAAGAAATCATGTTTGGAGCAATTTTCAGACATACATGGTCTTACTTGGGATTGGACCACAAAATATGTGGGACCAAATCTCCCCACCTAATTGTTGAACCACATCTTAGTAAGCCTTATCTCTCTGTTTAGGAAAACTTTCCCTTAGATCAAGGGGGGAATCTCTAAGGCAATATAAGTCCAACAAGGTATGAGTGAAAGGAGTGATCAAATGAATTAAGAAAAAATTAGGTTTAGGGCTTCGTTGTAGCAAGTGAAATTTCATATTTGTATTTAAAAAATTTATCCCACTTAAGGAGTACAAAACATCAATGGTTTCTTGGAATAATTAGAAAATCGAGGCTCAAATGTGGTGCTAGAAATCAAAGGTTTGCATAAAAAATAATAAGTTTAATTCAAGATAGCAAATTAAGGGTTTATTAGACTCAATGAGCAATATGAAATGAAGTGTTTTCTGTTGTTAATTTTCATACTGCAAAATAGAATAAAAGATTGATTTTCATGACTTTTTTTGGTGGTTGAAAGGGGAGGACTAGCTCCTTTATTTCCAAATTGGGCTAGGGGGTCACATGGGTCTCGTAAAGGGCTATCTAACAATATACTTAGGATAAATAGGGATGCAAAATCATGTTGCAACAATCCTAAAACAAATGAAGTAATTTAGCAAGGAAGGTCTTTTCATATCCATTACCAACTCAAGAAATGTGAGGCTCATGAAAATTGCACATGGAAGAATAAGGAATATTAAGAATATTTTACCACTCAAACCAAATAAATGAAATAACCCTATCCAAGTTAATATGTATTTAATTGGACCATCACTTTGAAAAATACATGCATACACTCTCTGGAAAGTACTTACCTATTGTTTATTCATTGCTCATTGATTCCCACTAGAATTGAAGCCCTTCCATGGATGATCAGTCATGGTAAAAGATGATGTTTTTCCACTTGTTCTATAGTTACCTAGCACAGTTTCATATGTTAGCACAATGAAATTTGATAGAGCATCAAGGTATATGTGCACACACAATGAAACAAAGTGTCAAATGTACCTAGCATGGCAGGTAAGGTTGGATGGTCTTGCATCTCCCTTTGGTTTTGGTTTATCACCATTGTTATGGATTGTAGCATTGCTATAAAAATAAACGTACCACATATTAAAGAATGGTGATGACTAAATACAAAAATCTAAAACCATGACTCAATTAAACACATGAAACTAACCTGGAATCATAGACAATGAATTATTTTATCGACGACATCCTCACTTATTGAGGTATTGAAACTTAAATGGTTCGTATTTTGATGGATCAAGATTTAAATCAACTTCAAAACCATTGTTTTTCTGTTTTTTTTTCTATTACTTATTCTTTTCTTTGTAGGACTAAGGAAAATCTTTTTCCTCTTCAAATATGAATCAAGAGAACTCAACTCATGTGTGAAGTCAAAATCCATAATGTGCAACTTATTGGCTTCATACAACATTTTTTTAACTAGACCATTCAACTAGTTTGTCTTCGTTAAAGTAGTAGGACGGTTATCTAAAATTAGATGTACATGGATAAAAAAACCCCTTCCTTGCCAAATGAAGTGCCTCATCATCTACATCAACAATATTTGTGGCCATAAGAGTAGCATCAACATCTACATCATGGTTTTGGGGCTCTATATTGATCTCAGGAGGGTTATTGAATATGTTATCCTATGCATGTTGATGAAGCAATGGATTTGAATTATCTAAATGGAAATACAACCAATTAAGCTTTATGGTATGCTTGTAAATGTTTCCACGAATAAACAATGGATATTCACACATTATAAAATCCATGCAATACCAAGTGACAAGGTATTTTTTACCTTGATCTATCTGACTTCTCACCTAGCAACCACAGGTTATGCTCTCATGTGGACAATAACAAGTATCCATATTTTTTCTTGCTCTTTCCACTGATGAATCAAATTTCTTTTCTCTCTTATACTTTTTTAGAAATCCTTATTCTTTTAAGATTACCTTGAACTGATAAAAAGGTTCAATGGTTATTAGTAGCATATGCAACAACCAATCCATTCTGCAAGAACATTTTTTCTTCTATTGGATAGAAATGTTGTTTTTAAGTAACAATGGAATGACTCAACAACATTATTGGTCTCCTAATTTGCATGAGGAAACTCCTAACAACCTTTCACCCACATCCCTAATTGCAAATAAAACTATGTTTGTATCAATATATCACCTTTATAGAAGACAAAAATGCATATAATACGAAAATTTTGTTTAATTACGAATCTTATCTTTAGCAACCCAATTCTTGTGGAAATAGTCTAAGAAATTCTCTTCATTTGAAAATTTGATAATTAAAAAAAAAGTGATTGATTGCATCATCCACTTCAGAATTAAGAGTGTGTTTCATGATGAAACATAACTAAATGAACATCTCATTGGCTTTTATGGAACTAGTGGCCAACCGATTGACATTTTTTAACCAAGTCCTCCATACATGCTAAACACATAAGATCACATCACAACCTATGATCCTCCTGCCATATTTAATTCATTTTAGTGTGATATTTTTAGAATAAATGAAAGTTTGGTTATATCATAGCAATGTTAAAGTTATCTCAAGGCAATGATTTCAACCAATGCATCATCGACCAGGAAGGCATTGACTTTCTAATTAGGACAGATTTGGAAACACTTGTGCATGAGTTTCTCCAGCCATAGTACAATATCATCTTATGTGTTTTGTGATGTGACGACCCATGAAATTGGCACCGCGCATTTTTGTTCATCAAATTCGATGAGTGTATACAATTGATATCGTCATATTCAACATTACGTAAAGTCAAATACAAGTTATTAATTATATTTAATGTCTACAACTTAAATAAGTATATTCAATCAATCATTGGCATCTGACTTACCCTGTTATCGCTCAGGTTGTCCCTTGGCTCCTTAAGGGATACGGCCGAGGTAACCACAGACCAAGCTTTGGACTGCCGCTCCTAGCCTACCAGCAGTCAGAGAGGGCTCTCTCTTTGGGATTTAGCTTTGTTTAGGGAATGATTTCAGGCTAGATATGATGCACATGGGTTTTTGTTTGAGTTTGGCGGGATAGATGATCTATTCAGGCAGAGTTGGCATGCAAAGCGTAAGAAGTTTAGAGCATTGGGCATGGAGTCAAGGATTAAGGGCTGCTGGTGTGTTTTCTTTGGCAAAGAAGGAACTACAAAGCATAATAGTTAAACAAGGAATAATAT
Source organism: Pinus taeda (assembly GCA_000404065.3). Lineage (NCBI taxonomy): Eukaryota > Viridiplantae > Streptophyta > Pinopsida > Pinales > Pinaceae > Pinus > Pinus taeda. The sequence goes on from APFE030512413.1 coordinate 8,958, forward strand.
CAGGCTTGAATGAGGATGAAATGGATGTCAGGGAATGAAAGGCAGCTAAGTAGCTTTCATTACGCTAACAGAGGGAAGGTGAGTGAACATTATATAGGAGAAATTAAGAAATTCCTAAACAATATTCATATATGGAGGAAGTAGTGTAGATATGAGTGAATAAGTATTCATATTCATAACTATTCCAGAAGAAAACATAGAGAAATAACAGGAATTGAGGACAGAGCACGCTATGTAACATCTGAGCTATTCTTTCTTCCTACAATTTTAGATTATGACATGGATATGATATAGAAAACATAGCAACTGTAGAAAGAGATGAGAAAAACTTATTGTTCCATGAAGAAGTACAAGAATCCTGTAATCTTATTCTTCAGCCATCGAATCCACATTAAACAGTCCAAACACAAGGTGTTCCAGCAATCTTTGTTTATTAAATCTCTCAAAGCGTACAGCGCAAGTCTCAAAATGAGATTATCGATCAACCACTCTCCACCCTTTGAACAACGAACAACGTTGTTTAAATAGGCAAAATATCTATAACAAACAAATCTCAGATAGAGCTGATGGCGTCAGTGCTTCTAACCTAATTTGTACTGAAATAAATGCATAAAATATCTATTTAAGTTGCGCTGGAGGCAGCAGCATCAAAATTGAGTTTAAGTATGGGTCATTTCTTGTGATGCGCTGGCTATTTGGCCATAATTGTGCCTTGAATACTAAAACGATACCCATATGTGTCTCTATACACTGTTTTTGCAAAAGATGGGCTTTGAATCCTTTTATCAGCATCGTTTAGGCGGTTTTGCTGCCTCAAGTGGCTTTAATACGTTTAATAATGACTTGGTGAGCTTTGATGGCTCTGAGCCGCCTCTTTGACCTTGATGAATGTCTTTGAACTATTCAATCACCTTTTTTTAATCTCTTTATGCCAAAAATAGCTGTTGTGTCGCTTTCTGCAGGCTTCTGGAGGTTTCGGCGCTCTGATACTCTTTAAACTGAATCGGGCCGCTTTTCTCCTACTTGGAGAGATGATACTACTTCTGCAGGCTCATCATCAAAGAAGACATCCTCATCATCTTTGTCAGATGTTCCACGTACATCTCCAATATCTTCATTCTCCACAGTTCCATATCGAAAAGCTTCAGCTAAATTATTTGTCATTGCTGATATATCATAATCTCTGTCACGAAATTCATCTTCATCATTGTCCAAATTCCGCTCTTGTATTGTAGTTGGGCGGCCAAATTGCCACTGCAAAACATTCTGCACTGTATTACGGCATTGAAGAGTCATCATTTTCCACACATTCCAGTTAGAGTTTTCCTGTAGATAGGCTTTTATCTGGATATTGTTATTCCCAATATGACAGAGTCTGTTTGCAATTCGTGTAATTTGATATTGCAATTTGTGTGGCGAGCTACTACTGTCATGAATTCTCAAAAAAAAATTAATATCACGGTGATTGCTGCAGACAATTTATGAAAGTAATCAACTACAAAAGGTCCTGCATGGCAATAAATTTTTAAGAGCATTTGAAAGCCATTCTCAACGATCTACAAGGATAGATTCACTCCAAGCGAGCATCATATCTCGTGTAGCAACTGGGAGTCTTTGAACAAGATCTATAGCCAAGGAAGGAATATCAAATTCCCCTTCAACTAATCTGTAAATATCCATAAGCTCCTGAATGTGCAATTTAGAATCTTCAGTCAAAGCCAAAAGAAGTTTACGCCGAATACTAGCATCTACTATTACCACTCGAGCACCATCCTTAAGTGTGTCTGTCAGATCTAATTTTCTTTCAACTTGTTGATTTCTTGTATCTTGTCTGCTTGCTTCTTGCAGTGCTGGATTCTCGGTTCTCATGATCAGATGGGTGTACTGGATTTTGCGTTAAGAGAGATGCAAGAATTTTATATGGCCCCATATAACTATTCTGTTTCGGATTTGAACTGTTAGAATTCGACCTAAACTGGTCCACTGATGATGCAGCTGGTCTGCCATGCCCATCTGTCACGTACTGCAATTCTGGCTAGACAATGTTATCGTGGACTTCATTATCTACGATGCCTGAGAATATTAGTGTTGCATTATTACTTACCTCAACAACAGTCCGTGCTATTTCAGCATCTGTCAATGTCAACTCTCCTTCATGATTTTTTTCAAAATCATCTAATGCTTCCAAGGGATGATATCCTAGCCCACCTTTGTACTTGAGTGGATCAGACATGGAATCTGAATACTCCACAGTAGCTCGAACTTTCATTCGCAGAAATTTTTTTCTTGCAGAAAATAGATGCCTGTCAGGTGATTGAGAGAAAGGATTCCCGGAAAGTGAATGCAAATCTTAGAGTTTGTAGTTGAGTTCCAGAGCGAACTCTTACATCAATTCCAAGACTGTCTACTCCAATGATAGTTGTTTCCTCAACTTCAATGCCTTTAATAATCCTGCAGAGTGACTTAAGGGCAGTTTTTGTCTTTTTACCACAAGAATTAATATGAGCTATAATTGTTGAAGCAGAATGTGCAAGAATATCTGGTTCAGCTTGCGGAAAATCTTGCAAACTCACAACAGACTTAACAAAAGATTTACTCAAAATTTCCATCTAACATGAATTAAACATAATCTTGTCTTGCATGATTTCCATAGAAAGAAACAAGTCGAATGTGGATAATTTCCAGCTTGTAAAGTGAAGTGCCTATTTCAGACCCCTCATCATTGCCTGACACATATACTGAAGCATGTGCATCTGCAATAGATGTTTGGTGCTGCGATTCTGAGTCATTGTCATCATTAATGGAAATTTCCTCAACTTGCTCATCCTTGGTCCTTCCATTGAGATCTATTATATCTGTGCTTGGAAACTTTTCATCATATAAGAATTTATGTACAGAGGATTGTTCCTCCATAAATGCAGGTCTTATAAGTCCAAGCATAGCAAGACCTTTTGATGGGTAATCCATCTTTACTGAATAATCAGTAGATACCACCTCAGCCAACTTTCCCGAAAATTCTACTGGATGAGTTGAACGCATGGTTTCCAGACCTACCCAATCTCCTAAAGAGTCTGACAGATCAGATTCCTCTTCTTCGACAATGGCAATCCAATCCTCTTCATAGTCATCTTTAGTATCACTATCGGTGTCACTGGTTTCTTCAATATCAAAATAATTGCTATTCCCAGGCACCGTTGTTTCTTGCTCTCTAAAATAGTGTATATTGTCTAGTCCAATCAGAACATGCACAGGACTATTTCTCATACTAAGGCTTTGCAACAGATCCTCCTCGTCATTTACCTGAAAATATATGTCTCCATACTCATCACGTGTAATAGTGCCTGTCTTGTCCGAAAGGATGGTGCTAACCTCACCCAATTCTTCATTCAAATTTGAAGTTCGAGCAGAAGGAGGCTTGTCAATTTCTTCATAGTACATGCGTACATCCATATTTATAAAGAACGCTTGCATTACCTTCACTATTTCCATAGATACATAAAGTGATATTGGAACAAAGTAACCTTACAGCACAAAACTTGTAAAGAACTGTAACATTCCAGCCACAAAAGAATTGTCCTTATTAAATTGAGCAGACTCTATGCTATTCTTGCCATGTGCATCATCAGGTCATAAATATGTTTTTTTCTTGTAGTCCATATTTGATTTTCAACAACATGCAAAAATCCTAACACATCTGCCTTCCCCAAACTTGGAAGAAGAATTCTAGTCAGAGTCTCTCGTATTGTCATAGCCATCACTGGATTTTGTATAGAACCTGTTTTTGCAGATACTCCTCCACTTAGGCACTCAATAAGAAGGAAGAAATCACCAATTAAATGAGGTATATCTGAATCAGTTTGTGATTTCCATGTACTCTCCATCCCTTCTGCTAGGAGTTCAGCTATAGTGGCACTATGTCTGCCATTTACAGCCATGACTGAATTGACAAGCTGAGGAGCAACTGCAACAGCTAAATGTGATTTAATTAGGCTAGGATACCAAACAGCTAATGTTTCACCTACAATTATACGTGAAGCATTTGCATCTTGATCTGTTCCCGCAATCATAGTACTCCAATCTTGAACCTCATCCAAATCTTTTCCAGCTCCTTCACAAAAACTATCCTTCTGAACACATGGTTTTTTCAATTGGGTACAATCTTGTCCCACACATGAAAACAAAGAGCTCTTTTGCCATTGCCAAGGTTGGGATACAAAACCCCAAACCCCATCCAACCTTCTTATTGAATGTACATGAGCACAGATATAGACACAACCAAACCACTGGACATTCCAAAGTACCACCAATTGAAGAATGAACTCTTGTGCTTCCTCTCGTCTAGGTCTCGATCATCACACTGGTCTGTCCCAAATGCTTGCAGACAAGGTTTGTGCCCTCCTTGCCTCAGTAGAAAATATGGAACATTGCGGCAAGCAAAGCATGACATATTTGGCCTGTAAACATGTCGATCATGAAAGATGAATAACCTGCTGCAGC
>APFE030512415.1:0-16907 GCA_000404065.3 Pinus taeda
TTTATTTTTGCATGGGGTTATATGGTGAGTTCCCCAGAGTCAAGGATTCAATCAAAGCTACTGTTAGATGTATATAAACATGCATTTTGTATTAAAACAGTAAACAACACATCACCATCTATGGCTACATCAATAGTCTCACCTTCATTTGTGCTGGATGACTTGTGATTTGTACTGGCTAGTCTCTAATCCTTTTGTGATTTGTACTGGCTGGTCTCTAATCCTTTTGTACTTTCTTCCAAACTTGACATTCTTTCTCCATGTGCTCGGGCTTGCCACAATGAACGCAGATGATCCTACCCTCGATTTCGATCGGCCTCTCAATCTTGATTGGCCTTGTCGGCCTCGACCAATTCTCCTACCATGATTAAGTAGAGCTAAAGCTTCTCCTCGCTAGTTTTCTGCAATTGACTTGCGTCGTAGTTCCTCATTCATTTAACTGTTGCTGACATCATAAAACTTAAGGGTCCCTACAGATGCTGAAGTACTCATAGCTACAAAATGGCTCTAATTTCAACATCTAGAATGATTTTAGCAAAGGCAAGTTGACTAGTAATAATATTAAATTCATTCAAATGCTCAGCAACTGAAGCACCCTCCTTCATCTTGAGATTGTAAAGATTCTTCATCAAGAACACTTTGTTTAATGCTGTGTTATTCTCATATAGATCATGGAGCTTCTTCCATAAGCCTTTTGCTGTATTTTCTCTAGACACATTGAAATACACATTCTTTGCCCGATACTAGCTGATTGTTGCAATTGCCTTTCTATCTATCTTATTCCATTCCTCATCTATCATCGATGAGGGTTTCTTTGTTACGCACTCAATCGACAAATATTGATCCTTCAAAATCAGTATATCCTCCATCTGTGATTTCCATAGGGAAAAATTAGCCCTCTCAACTTCTCCATTTCTATAACTGCTGTCTCCATTGTCAATAAAATTCATGCCCCAATAAATCAAACTCCTCTTACAAATTAAAACTTTACAAAAAAATCTTTAATTGTTGCACCTTTTGAAATAAAATACAAAATCCACCTCTAATAATTTTTTTTATCATATAACAAAGATCACCTCCCTTTTAAAATAAAAATCGGTCTCTCTTAACAAAGGAGCACCTCCCTTTTAAAAAAGCAACACCTCTTCTTTTTAATTAATTAATTAATTAATTAATTAAAATGCATTACTTCCAACCCCATGTTTTTAATGTTGTTCTTTTAAACAATGACAACCACAACTCACAAACATACGCGATCCCATACCATTCCACTGGTCACTGCCTCCACCTTCGAGAGTTCTCTAGCAGATAGCAGAACTTTGTCAAAGAAGGGCTTGTTGGTACAGCGCTGAGTTTCAACGTCGCAACATCAGGTGGCATGCACAGGATATATCGACCCTCCTTGAAGAGCGTGGGTGTTGAAAGAGTCCGCAAGTATTAGAGGTCATATGGTGTGAAAGAAGTCGCCGAATCGAAGGGACTAGAGAGAGTCCTCGCTATGCTAATGATGCCTTGGCCAATGAAAAAGTCCAAGACGCTGATCGAGAACAGTCCCAACACAAACCTTATAAAATTACACTTTATTGCACAATGGTTTGCAGCCACTTCATTATTTGTGTGATGGCAATGGTTCATATCATGAACAACTCATAGACGATGCCAATGGTGGACGTTGTTGGATGGGATTCTGCCGATGAGGAGATCAAGAGGGAGATCAAGCATAAGTAAAATATCAAGAAGGCTCTGATACCAGTTGATGGGTGCAGAGGAGCACATACAACACAAGACTTCACAAATTCACAAACATGCAACATATCACAAACAAGAATGGAAAACCGAAAGCACATAGAACACAAGCTTTTCACTACCGGAGACAGGGGAGAGATTACAAATTTATAGATGTAAGAAGCTCTAGAATTCTCCAATTCTTTCATGTGGAATGCATGACTGCACAGTGGAGTCACTGAGATGGCGTAGTAGGTTGGTGTTGGTGGTGTGGCCAGTGGACGATTGAAGATGGTGAGGTCAACGCCGATTTATTTTCTTTAATTTGGGTTCATGTTTAACAAACAAGATTTAATTTATTGTGATTCTAATAAATAAAATTCTAAACCAACCAAGTAGCTCTCCCTATATTTTAGTGTAATAAGGAGTGAGTAAATTTGAACAATAAGTTTAGATACTCAAATTTTACTATAACAAAATCGATTCATAATCGGTTCATAAGTTTAATTTTACACATGTACCCATCAAACTTAGAGGCCACTATGGGATACCAAAATCTAACAGGTGTGGAGTTATCTTTTCACTACTGAATTTGGGAAATAATTCCTTCTGGAAAATCGTTAGTTTTCTTTAAAATCCCATTGAGTAGAATCAAACATTACCTGTGATACTGTTTTTCTTTGCCCATGTTGTGAAAATTTTCCACGATTTTTCTGAGGGTTGTTTTCCCTTATCGTTGTTAGTTAAAGTATTCAAAGATCCTGAAAAAACCCACATTTGTTGAGGCGAAAGGCTCCCCACCTCCGTGCAATTATTTTAATACTAAGTTTACGAAGACATACATACTCTACCCCCCTCTAGTTTTGAACATGTGACATCTTAAGAGGAAACACATGCTCTCACATTAGGCATTAGGCCCACTCAAGCTGTAATACATGTTTAATTAGTTGTCCATATGACCTAATATAATAAAATATCCAATGTGGGTTATGAACAAAATATTTTAATATGAGTTATATATTAATAGAAAAATCATTTTAATGTAAAAGATAAAATGGCTCAGTGCACATGTTATGTAAAATATTTTATATATTGTTTTAAAAAAGATAACCTATAGATTATATATATATATATAAATATTTATATATATATTATATAATATAATTATATATGAAAAAATAAGTTTTATTGATTAAAACATTTGAAGCGATGTCATTACACTTTAATCCTTTTTTAGGTATACCATTTTTTATCGAAATCCAAGAAAGAATTTTTGGACTTATAAGTTTAAGTAATATAATCTCTATAGTATTCAAAAATACAATTTAAATAATGTAAAAATACACATTGTTTTTGCACTCTAAAATAAGTTTGCATGTGAAGAAAATTGATCTTTGAGCTCATGTTAGATCTGTGGGTAAGATAGATATATGCTAGTTTAAATAAAATAGAAAAATAAAATCTTGCTATCCGACATGGGAGCAGGGCTAGAGCATGCACATTGGCATAAAGTGTGAAAAGATTCATTACCAAGAAAGTGACTAAAAACATCAAAAAAATGATGTCGGATATCAAGAAAGAAAATCGTACTGCCAAAAGAACCCAAGTTATAATTTCATTTCAAATTTTCAAGCGGGAGTGCGGTTTGATATCATGAGGACAGAGTGACATTGAATGCACAAGATGTCAAGAGTTGCACAGGGAAGACATGAAATGGAAAAGCAACACAAGAGGAGCTCACAGGTGCGGATCACCAGGAGCTATCTCCAACAAAACACCACTTAGGCTTCACGTTGATCTCCAATAATAAATAGATACAATTTGTTAAGGACAACAAATCATATCCCAGAATAATAGGAACTGAATAACTAAGAAAAGTAGAATGCACAACTACGTAACAAAAATAACCTATTCTCCATTAATTCTAACACTCCTCGTTAATGGAGAAAGGGTTCTTAAACACACCTAATATGTCCCTAAACAACTCAAACTTCAGTCTTCCCAGAGGCTTAGTAAATATATTAGCCATATTATCAGATGAATTACAATATTCAACACAAATATCTTTGGACTGCACCTTTTCCCTAACAAAATGAAATTGAGTGTCTATGTGCTTAGTATTTTTATGAAACACAAGATTGTAATCCAGTTTGATGGAACTTTGATTATCACAATTGATAACCGTAGCTTTTTTCTATTCTTCCCTTGCATCTTGGAGAAGTCTGTGCAACCAAACTGCCTCACATGTTGCTGCACACGTAACTTGATATTCTACTTTTGCTGAAGATAAGGCTATAGTATGATGCTTCTTGCTACACCAAGAGATGACCCTAGATCAAATGCCAAAGGCGTAACCTGTGATTGATCTTCTATCATCTAAATTTCCCTCCCAATCAGAGTCTGTATAACCTGTCAAGCTAACATCAAATGAGTCAGAATACAAAATACCAAGGTATGTAGTTCCTTGTAGATACCTCAGTACTCCTTTCGCTACAAGCCAATGGTTCTCATGAGGTTGAGTCATGAACTGACTCAAAACACTCACTGCATAAGCTAGATCTGGTCTCGTTGTAGTCAAATAGATAAGACTACCAATCAACTGTCTGTACAATGTCACATCTGCATATTTCAAACCATCATTCACTTGAAGTTTGTTGTTCTGTTATAAAGGCACAAATGCAGCCTTGCACTCATCCATTTTAAATTTAGTCAACCAAATCTTAGCATACTTAACCTAGGACAAGAAAGTTTGGCTTGAATCTCTCCAAACTTCTAGACCCAAACAGTAATGCATTTCTCCAAGGTCCTTCATCTCAAATTTCTGTGATAACTGCTACTTGATTTCTTCAATGAGTTTGTCTGCATTCCCTGTCATGATCAAATCATCTACATATAAAGAAATAAACACTATATGCCCCTCATCATTAAAAACAATATACAAATTGGATCATTTTTGCTCCTTTTATAACCATGCATGAGGAAAAAATAATCAATTTTGTCATACCAGGATCTAGGAGCCTGTTTTAAACCATATAAATCTTTCTTTAGTATACGGACTAAATGCTCTTCTCCCTTCTTAACAAACCCCTCAGGCTACACTAAGTATACTTCTTCTTTTAAATCACCATTTAAGAAAGCAGATTTAACATCTAATTGATGTATTTTCCAATGATGCTTAGTGGCTAAAGCAATAATCATTCTAATAGTATTTAATTTTGCAACAAGGGAAAATGTTTCCTCAAAATAAATACCTTCTTTCTGGGAATACCCCTTTGCAACCAACCTTACTTTATACTTATCATTAGACCCATCTACTTTAAATTTAAGCTTAAATAACCATATTCAACCTATGGGTTGTTTACCATGAGGAAGCTTTACTAGATCCCAAGTATTATTCTTAATAATATATTCATATTCCTCTCTCATTGCTTCCTTCCATTCAAAACTCTTACTAGCTTCATGAAAATTAGAAGGTTCTACAATGTTTAACATACCAATCATGAGCGCACAATCCCTATATCGAGCTGGTAATTGTTTCGGCCTGCTAGATCTCCTGTGTGGTGGGGTGTCAACTATTCTGCTCTATTCTTCTCTCTGTGAACTGAACCCAAATTCCTCCTCTTTTTCTTGCTGCTGCTATTGTTGTTGTTGTTGTTGTTGTTGTTGCTGTTGATTGATCCCCGTCTCAACATCCTCATCTAAAAGTAATGGTACATGTCATTCTTCATTATCTTGAATAGGATTTCCATCATTAACCCGTTCATGGAATACTACGTCTCTACTAACAAACACCTTGTGAGTAGAAGGATCAAACAACTTATAAGCCTTATACTCACTGCAGTATCCAATGAAAGTGCATTTAATGGCCTTTGAATCTAACTTCTTCCTGTTTTCTTTGGGAACATGTGCAAAAGCTTTACAACCAAATATTCCAAGGTGACTTAATATAGGCTTGAAGCCAAACAACGCTTCAAAAGGAGTTTTATAATCAAGACTCTTAGTACGACTCCTATTCTTCAAATACATTGTAGTATTAACAACTTCTGCCCAAAAACCATTAGTTAAATTCTTACCTTTAAGCATACTGCGAGCACACTCCACCAGTGTTCCTGTTTTTCCTCTCAGCTACTCCATTCTGTTGAGGAGTGTAAGGTGTTGTAAACTGCTATTGTATCCCAATTTCTATTTGCAGTATTTTTTGAAATCCCCTTTCTTGAATTCTCTGCCTTGATCTGATCGAAGAATCTTGATGAACTTTCCTGTCTACTTCTCAATCATGTTCCTGAACTGCTTGAAATACTCAAAAGCATGACTCTTCTGTCTAAGAAAATACACCCATGTGAATCTTGTACAATCATCAACAAAGATTAGAAAATAGTAGGCCCCACCTAACGATCTTGTCTACATAGGGCCACATAAATCAGTGTGTACAAGTTCAAGTGTATCCCTCTGTTTCCTATATTTAACAACAGGAAATTCATCTTTATGTTGTTTACCGAATGCACATGCTTCACAATCAATATGCAACTTTTTCAAAACAGGAAGACCATCTACCATACCTTTGTTCTGCAATAGAAGAAGGTCACTGAAATTGATGTGCCCAAGTCGTTGATGCCACAAGTTTTCAACAGACTTATCCGATGACATCAATTCTTTCACATCCAGTTTGTAGAGTCCTCCTATATGAATACCTGTAGAAATAGGCTTCATCTGGTCCAACAAGTCTTTAATAATATAGTAAGTTTTAAAGAATTCTACCTTGAGATCCTAATATGTAATCTTTGATACATAAATTAGGTTCTTCTTAATACTAGGAACATACCACACATCAGATATATTCCCGATCTTTCCATCAGGCAGAGTGACAAGGACATCTCCATGTCCCTTGATCTCATACCCTCTATTATATCCAAGGTATACTTTTACTCCAGTGTTGGATTCTCTAGAATTTATCAACCATTGCTTTTTACCTATCATATGTGAGGAGGCTCCAGAATCTACAAACCAAATATCTGATTCATGCTCCTCAGTGGCTAGTGCAGTCTTAGCCATAAATAATCTGACATCCTGGTTCTGATCTGCATCATCCAAATGACCTGCATGTTTTCTCTGCTTGTACCTCTCTCCATTTGCCTTTTTCTTATGGAAAAACTTAGCAATATGGCCTATCTTACCACAATAAAAAAATTTAGGAGCAGAGTCATGTTTATGCGAGGTCATACCTTGTGGTTTTCTTTTTCGTGATACATTGCCTTTCTTGTGATCAACCACTACTTTCCCTTTTGGCTTGAACTTGGTCATCAATGCAAGATTTGGATTTTGAGGTTTCAACGACAACCTCCTTTCCTCTTCTTGTAGCAAGATCCTGGTAAGCTCTTCAAAGCTTGGAGGCTTTTCTCTTGCATTCAATCCCATTATAAACATCTGATAATCATCCATCACGTCGCTCATGGTAATCATCACCAAATCATCATTCGCCACAATCTAACCGATATCAGTTAGTTTATCTTTAACCTCCTTTATTTGGGATATGAATGAAGAAACAAACTTATTTTCCTCCATCTTGATGAAGAGAATCTTCTTCCTGAGGTACAAGGTTCGATTGGTGTTCTTGATCTCGTACATTTCTTTGAGAGTCATCCATATATCATTCGCCTTCTTGCACTCCCAAATGTGAGGGATGATGCAATCTTTGACTGATAATTTGAGTAGAACCTTTGCCTTCATCTCCCTTTTCTCCTAGCCTTGAATTATTGTATTCGATCCACCAGTTGCAGTAGTCGGCTTGACCTCATCATCGGTGGAAATGCCATAGGCATTCTGTCCCTCGAGTAGAGTCTGGAGCTTAAAGTTCCAATTAGTGTAATTGGAACCATCAAGCTTATTACTCTTTGATTATTCATCTTGAATGAATAAAATCTTCAATAACTTCAACAAACTCGAGATTTTCTTTAAAAAAATACCCTGATCAGTGCAAAGTTCCTTTAAAAAGAAAACTCCTCCCTTAGATCAAATAATAATTCCTTCAAAATAATGCGAAGCCATTTCTTTTAATTAAAGAAACTCCTTTTTTTAATTAAAAAAACTTCAATTATCGAAAAAAATGGCAGCAATAAATAAATGGCACTCTCCTGCAATCGCAACAACATTCAGCGCTCCCCCAACGATATTGCAGCGTTCTGCACGCTGTAAAACGCAATGCCAAAATAGATCTTGTTTTGTTGCACCTGATCTCACGCAGCCCACTTCACGACTTAATTCCACTCTGCGCAGCCCACGCTAAATTTAAAAAAAAAAAAATCATTTGATTAAGAACACCCAAAGCAGAACAACAGTGACGACATATGTTTAATAGTGGAACAATTGTCACAAAATAGCCAATCTATCTCAGGCTTCTCCGATCAACATTCAAAATTTGGCCTAAACGCCTCCTCCCTGCAGCCTCTTGAACGAGGATCTCACTCTGCTCCGTAAAAAAGAACACTGAAATGACTCAAGCAGTCATACTGCCAGCATACACTGAACAGAATCTGACCTCCTCCTCGACGCAGGTCAAGCCTCCTCTACACTGCTGGCCCGTAGGTTCAAATCCTCACGTCCACGCTACTCCCTCAGCCAAACAACGTACAAGATTAAGACCTCCTCTTAGCGGGCGACTCCTCCATGCGGCCTCTGTGGCAAGTCCAACCTTCTCTATGTCGTTTTTTTGCTTAGCGATCTTACCTTCTGAAAATTGGTCGTAGATCTCAATCTCATTGGGGCAATCCACTCCAGCCTCCTCGCTACATTCAACATTCACGCTACAGCACCAATCTCACTAGTTTTTCCCTCCGGTGCGCAGCCTGAATCAATCCGTTTGAATTTCGATGCTGCCACAGCCATCAGACTCCTCTTATCCAACAGGCTTCCTCTGCGTAGACGACAAAGCACCAAACCAAACCAAACGTGGTGTTTTTGTTGACCAGATGAGAGGAGAAGAAAAAAACCACAACTCTTTTTTTTTCATGGGCATCACATTTATCCACCAAGGATTCGCGAAGGTCTTCGAAGCTATGCAACACTTAGTCGCGAAGATCTACCCGCCACTCACGCCGAGATTTAGGAATGAAGACCACGCAAAGTGTTACAGTGTGCTCATCGCACTTTTCCACCCAAACTACGCGACGAATCCACTTCAATCACACCCTTCACTCAACCTACATGATTAACAACCCTGAGCTCTAATACCATGTCAAGAGTTGCATAGGGAAGACATGAAATGGTAAACCAACACAAGAGGAGCTCATAGGTGCGGATCACTAGGAGCTACCTCCAGCAAAATACCACACAGGTTTCACATTAATCTTCAATCATAAATAGATACAATTTCTTAGGGACATCAAATCATATCCTAGAATAATAGGAACTGAATAACTAAGAAATTTAGAATGCACAACTACGTAACAACAATAACCTATTCTCCATTAATTCTAACATAAGAGAAATCAAATCATGCCCACCAGATAAAAAGAATGTGTGGATGCCCATGTTATGTATGTTGTCGTTAAAAGGTGCATTAAAAACTCAATAAACTTGTAAATATTAGTTGCCATGTTTTTTTTTTTTTTTCTCTTCTAAGTTAAGACTAACCTAAGTACCCACGGGGATTTGAACCGGTGACCTATCGCAAGGAGTGCCTTAACAGTGCACCCATTCACCGTCAATCCAAAGCCCCGTGGGCTATTAGTTGCCATGTTTTATAGTAGGATCTATACAAAATTATATTCTCTGCCATGCACATGATTTGACTATACATCCAGATCTGTACCGAATTATATTATATTCACTGTGGTGCACATGATTTGACTATAGCGCTTTATATTTGGAGTGGGGCCGAGGAATTGCCCGCAAGGCTAAAAGTGGTCGGAATCTGGGCAAAAAAATTTCAAAAATTCTTGTAGAGGTAGTGCTTGAATTGGTGGACACCTAAAATTTTGAAATTTAACAACTATAACTTGGATTTACAAAAATCCTTGCTGGATTTTCTCTAAATATGACCGAAATTTCCATAAACTTTCCGGGCAATTCCTTCACCTCGTTAAATTACGCGTTTATATTCACTACCGTGCACATGATTTTATTAGACCAACGATTTAAAAATAATGGATGTAAAAATAATCTTTTTATGATTTAAAATCCATTATCATTATTACCATGACAAGTAAGCCAACCTTGTTCCCAAATTTCTTTACCTTTACTTTAAAATGTTGTGATTCTAAATTTCAATAATCTTTTTATGATTTGAAATCCATTATCATTATTATCAAGCCATACAAGAAAACCTTATTCCCAAATGCAAGTATACTTTATTACACGCTATCATCATCACTCATCATCAGTGTAAGAATAATCTTTTCACGATTTAAAATCCATCATCACTATTACCATGCCAAGTAGGCCAACCATGTTCCCAAATTTCTTTACTTTTACTTTGAAATGGTGTGATTCTCAACTTCACTCATCCTTTTATGATTTAAAATCGAGTATCATTATTATCAAACCATGCAGGAGACCCTTGTTCCCAAATTTCTTCAGCTTTACTTTCACTTTGAAAATGATGTGATTCCACATATTTCAACTCAACTTCACCTTTTTTTATACCAAATTATGTCATGACAAAAAAAAATCAATTTTGGGTCGAACATTCCATCTACTAATCTGCGAACTCTCTCTTCGCATTGGTTATTTGAAACTTTTATGTTTGCATTTCTATTCGCTCAAAGGAAAAGATTAAAGTAAAGTTATGTACATCAAATTTGGCTATTTAGGAAGTTGTTTATGCGGTTAGAGGAATTGATGGTTAAAAATAGTTGGAATTTGGGTAAAAAAATTTCAATTTTTTTTGTAAAAACAATATTTGATTATGTTTTTAAATGTCTGAATCATGTTTTTAAGAGTTGAAATAGAAAAAAGAAAATGCGTGACTTCCCACACATGTAAACCTGTCTCAGGTAGAATCTCATATCGTACCTGCAGGAAGATGAAGAAAATAATAAAGAACAGAAAAGAGAAGAGAGGTGCTTGAAAACAGGAGATGAAGAGTGTTATCATATTTAACCAATGTAGGCGGAATGCATCTTTTTCTTTTCTCTTAAAGTGAAAGCAGAAGATAAACAAAAGTAAGGTATCTACATGCATGAGAATCTCACCATCTTGGACCTTCAATAAGAAAACAATAAAAAACAGAAGGAAAAAGATGACAAGGACATTGCAATCATGTCAAGCACTTGGATGGCTTGTGACCGGTGAGGGATGACTTGTGTATCAAGATCAGGAAAAAAAGGGAGTAATATGCCTTCTTTTCGTTAAAAAACAGGAGGATGGAGATAATTAAGTAGCAGAGGAGAAGAAAGTTTAGCAGACTGCGCTTACGAAGGAGGAGGAGATCAATTAACACGCTGGATTGAGTCTGCTGCTTCCGCTCATCATTGGCGGAGGAAGGATGTCGAAGGACTTGGAGTTGATTTGGAATAACGTCTTCTTGGCGTTGCATCTGTTTCTGGGTGTATGGCACTTGTTCACCAAACTCACACCCCTCGGGGTGCTTATAAAAGGTGTAGTCGGCTGCCTGCTGCGACCATCTGGACTTCCCAAACTTATTCTCGCCTGCAATTTCTTTGTGGTCGAATTTTCAGGGAAGCGAATTGTTTTGTCATCCTACAGACTCAGCATGTCAGCGTCAGCCTAACTGATAATTGGGTGTTACCTGTCAACTTGTGAGTCTCAGAGGAGAAACTCCTGAAAATTTTAAATTGGTTTGCTGTGTTTGTACAAACGAAGGAAGAGAAGATCCATTGGCTCATTCCCACATCATTGAGCTTTTATATCTGCACGCCTGGAGTTCTGCTGTATCATGCATTTCATATGTGACTCCCTGCCTCGCTCATGGAGGCGACAGGTATACTCTTTGGGAAAGAAAGTGGGTGGACACCTGGAATGACATACAACTAAAGAAAGATCCAAAGGGGAATATAGGTGCAATTATTGCTGGAGGTGCAAAAGTCGAGAAGGAGGGTACGAGTTAGGTGCCTTGGTTAAACATGGCCGATCAAGAATACAGGAGCCGTGTCATTGAGGATCAAATTCCTTGTGTATTTATGTATGTGTAAGATGCCTACTTCCAGAATTTTACCGTATTAAATTTTAACTATTTGATTTTTTTTTTTATTGAATCGGATCCAAACTTTAATTCGAATTCAAATTCGGTAACTATGATTTAGTGAGTTTATTTTTTACTTAAAAATTGGGCATCCACCTGTGTATAATTGGAATTAGTCAACTTAAAACTTTGTAGAAAATATATCTGTAATTATGTTTCTGTTGTTAATTTTATCAATATACAATAGGAACTAAATGTGAAATGATAGGTCATGATATAAAGTAACTAAATGTGAGATGATAAGTTAATAAAATTTTAATTTAGTTCATTTTATACAGCAAAAATAATGTACATTTTGTGATGGTAATATTTGTGTAAATTTAAAAAATTTGTGAAATAATGGTTGTAAGTTTTTTAATTGAAATACAAAATAATTAATTAACATTTCTCTCATGAAAGATTTTTTTAAAAGTTAAGTAAATGCTAAATAAGGTTTACAAGTATTTAAATAATCTAAATTTTTTTACATAGTCAAATCTTTGGTTTATACCAAGTACATTCTAATTTAGTGTGCAATGATGGTGAATCTATTTATGAAAATGTGGAGTGGTATTTTTATATAAAAAAATTAAAATAAATATTTATAAATAAAAAAATTAATGTTAATTATAATTAAAACAAAAAAATATACTTGAAAGAATTATAAAATATCAGCAATTACAACTTTTGTTGTTGATATTACAACCCAGTGTGGTAAAAATGTTATATTCATTCTAAATTATAAATAATTCCATGACTACATAACATCATAAAATTTCATATTAACTAAAAACAGAAGAAGGAAAAATAAATATTACAACTAATGTGGGAAAAATATTTCACTCACTCTAAGTCAAAAATAAAATATTTAGTATCATAAAGTTTCATATCAATTTAAAAAAAATAATAAATTAATTATAAGTAAAGAAAAGTGTGAATAGAATGTTTAAATCTTATATATCTTCCAAAAGTATTTCAATATATGATTTAAATAAACTATTTGAAAATCTATGCTAACTAATTTATGTCAATATCAACTTCATATACATATACATATAAAATGTTAAAAAATATAATATTTTAAATGTTGCAATAATAAAATCTTAATCTTAAAAAAAAAAATATAAAAATAAAAATAAAAAATATCAAATTCTTCATAATAAGAATAAAATACTCCATAATAAAAATAATAGGGAGAAATTCATTATTCATTCACTTTTTAATATAAAATTAATATGTAACATTTAAAATAGTTATAATAATAAATAATTACAATGTGGATTATTAATAAAATATTTTATATATAAAAATTAAAGTAATAATGGTGTAAATGTAAGATCTTTTGAATCAAACAATTTTAGATAGCCCTATGTAAATATCCTAGAAAAATCTTGATTCAAATCAAATTGACAAGCTTAGCTAGAGTTATCCATGCTTACAAACTAGGACATGGCAAGCATATTAACACTCAAAGAACATGTTTAATCAAAGCGTTTTGAAACTGACCAAGAATAGGAACAACTAATACATAGTGTTTTAATGAGATGATTATTTAGTGTTTTCAAGCAATTTTCATAGGGATATGGTAAACCTCGGTGTATAATTTCGGAGTAGTATAATTTCGGAGTATCATGTTTCCTTATGACAAATGTTTTAACAAATGTTTAGTGTATAATTTTGAAGTATTATGTTTATTTTTAATAAAATGTATATATCTTAATAACTATTTATTTTTAATGAGATGATTATTTAGTGTTTTCAAGTAATTGTCATAGGGATATGGTAAACCTCAGTGTATAATTTCGGAGTATCATGTTTCCTTATGACAAATGTTTTAACAAATGTTTAGTGTATAATTTTGAAGTATTATGTTTATTTTTAATAAAAGGTATATATCTTAATAACTATTTATTTTTAATAATTCGACATCTATTTTTTGTCTCATTAAGTATCACTTGCCAATGTAAATAGCATTAGAGAATGCCATTGAATTGAAATTTAATTAGAATTGAACAAGATTTACAAAGGAACATTCTCATAAAATATGCTTCGTTGTTTCTAGTCCCATAAATAATAAAACCTCTTTTGATCAATAAAATTTTGAAGGAAAGACCATGATAATTGTTTCTAATCCCATAAATAACATAGTCCATCAATAAAACCTCTTTTGATCAATAAAATTGTGAAGGAAAGACAAACCTCTTTTGATCAATAAAATTTTGAAGAAAAAACCATGATAATTGTTTCTAATCCCATAAATAACATAGTCCATCAATAAAACCTCTTTTGATCAATAAAGTTGTGAAGGAAAGACCATGGTAATCATCAATTTAAAACACAAACAAGAGTTATTTTCTTTGGAGTACCTTTCAATTTAAAATAGAAAGAAGAGTTATTTTCTCTCGAGTACCTTTCTTTTCTAAGATTATGTAAGAAGCAATATTGAGAAAAATACATAGATGAACATGATCACTCTTTTAACAATGTTTATGGCCAAGACCCCAAGATCGTAATGTTATAAACATCTTAGAAAATCAGAATAGATGGTTTAATGAGATAGCTACGTAGCTTTATTTTTCTTTCTTTTTTCCAGCAAATATTGTATATATTACCAGTGTAGATCCATATTAACTCCAAATATATCAAGTGAAAAGAGAAATCAAATCTCTTGATTTGCAAACATCGTTTTTAGTCCAAAAATCGAGGAAATGTTTGCATCTCATAAACTTGATCCCTATAGACACTTGATAGATCTAGAGTTAAGATGGATTTATGTTGGTTTATATAAGAACATTGAACATCGAACCTTCTCATCTAGGACCCCGACCTATAAGAAGATGGAGGAAAGAATAATAATAAAAGGACATGGACAATGTGTTCATCTTGAACCAGTGGTCGATGGTCAAAGATGAAGATGTAAAGGTAAAAAAGAAGATGTTAGAAAAAGGGGAATGCCTTCTTTCACATGTAAACTTGTCTCATGTGGAATCTCATCTCGGACCTGCAACAAGATGAAGAATATAATAAAATAAAAAAAGAGAGGTACTTGAAAATAAGACATGAAGAGTGTTATCATCTTTAAGGATTTTACCTAGAATGTATCTTTTTTCTTTTCCTCTCAAGGTAAAAGTAGAAGATGAACAAAAGTAAGGTATGAACATCAAACATTAATTTACATGCATGGGAATCTCATCTTGGACCTTCCATAAGAAAAGAATAAAAACATAAGGAAAATATGACATGGACATTGCAATCATGTCAAGAACTTGGAGGGCTTATGATTAGTGAGGGATGATTTGTATATCAAGATCAGAAAAAAAGGAATAATATGCCATTATTTTCGTTAAAAAAGGAGGATGAATATATTAAGTAGAGGAAAAGAAATTTTAGCAGACTGCACTTTTGAAGGAGGACAATGATCAACACACTAAATTGACTCTTCTGCTTCTGCTCATCATTGGTGAAGGGAGGATGTCAAAGGAATTTGAGTTGATGAAAACTTTGTATTGGCATTGCAAGTCTGTGTGGGTGTATGGTAGTTCACCAAACTCACACCCATCGTGGCGCTTATACAAGGTGTAGTTAGATAGCTGTTGTGACCGCTTGGACTTTCTCAAACTTATTATCGACTACAATTTCTTTCTGATCGAGTTTTTAAGGAAGTGAATTGTTTTTGCGAGGAGGGGCGTCGACGCAGGTAGTTAATATACACTCCATGTGAGGTACTTGGGAAAGAGGTTCGTTCTCGAGAGAAGGGGGAGTGAGGAAAACATGTTATTCATATATGGGAAAATGTATTGTTACATCATTCCCATAGTATGGGAAGAACTGCAGATCTTGGAGAGATTTGAGGAATTAGTCGTCTGCATTGTCGTCGATGTAATTTTAAACATTAGTTACATTAGTTTGAGGAATTTTAGACATTAGCTTTAAATTGGTTTTAAAATTTCATAGTCTACTTGCACACACAAATATAAATGACCATGATTATGCAAATACATATATTTTAAAAATGATATGATTTATTCGAATTTAAGATTTTGTGATCCATAATCTATTTGATAGAAATGTTTTCGAAAAAAATCACATCAGAAGAATTTAGTCGACGAGTTTCAAACCAACTAGTGTGGTTCATCATCAGGACAAGTTGAATAATCAGATCATGGCTTCATGTTAAAAAGGGATAACAGAACTTCAAATGGCTAGGTTTGACTAGAAAAATGGCTATATTAGACCATGCTGGACAAACGGCTATAATCTACCAAGAAACGGCTAGATTTGACTAGACAAACTATTTAGTTAAAATAATATTATTAGAATAGTCAACATATGTATTTTAATATTAGTATATTTTTAAAACATTAATCATTAAAATTAATTATGAATATTTTTGGTTGGTTAAGTAAAATGTTAACCAATTGGGGACTATAGTAACCTATATAAAAAGATATAGGGATAATAGCAATTAGTAAAGTTAAGTAATTTAATAATATTAAAAGTAATTAAAGTTTGGGTAATAAATTTTTTATTAGCAAACCCACCTATGGTTTTGTGCATGATTTTGGCACATGTTTTTTGGACGCGATGGTTTTCGGTCAATGGTATTGGACGCGATTGTTTTCAGTCCATGGAATTGGATGCTTCAGCATGTATAAATATGTATTGTAATATTGAAAGGAACATAATGAAAAATCAAGCTGGTAGTCCTGATTTTGGGATCCAGGGGAAAATCTCTGTGTATATGTGTTTTATGTGTTATTCTCTCGCACTGTTTATTTTCTGTGTTTTAGAATTTGTATGCAGGTAATTTTTGTACGGGGTTAAAACCTACATTTGGTATCAGAGCTGTTTTGACTTCAAGGGAATGCCTTTGTTGCTGAGGGGTTTCGCTCGGGCCTGTGGTATACCTTGTTTAGTGGGAGATCTACGAGATCGATTCTGTTGGTGAAAGAAGATGGCGAGTAGTGGAAAGATAGAGATCGAGAAATTTAATGGTCAAAGTTTT
>APFE030512428.1:0-10683 GCA_000404065.3 Pinus taeda
CTATTGGTAGTTAAAGATACATTATAAACTAATAGCAATAGGGAGAAGGTAACTGGACCTAGTTAAACCAGTCGGAGCCACCACACCAAACGGAAAAGGAGCTGCTTTAAGGTCTGGACCGGGTGGTTATCCCCCAATGTTGTTGCCGCGATTTTCGAGGCATCAACAGGTCCTTGCTACACGTAAATTCCTTATTGCTGATAGGTTCCTTGCTGGTGATATGAGCCTTTTTGCAAAGAATTACCAACTCCTAAAGGATAAGTTCCAGAAGAAAACTGGAACTGATTAGATGACCCAAATGGGGGATTAGGTCCAGATTGCAATTGTGATCCTACCTATTGATTGAAAGGTGGGTTTTGAGGTTGATGTGAACCATAAGGAGGGTACGACTGCTAGTACAGTATTTGAGTTGAAAGAGGTTGCTGATAAGGAATTTGACCAGATCCAGATGGAATGGAGATTCCACTAGGATAAGGAATATTACCAATAGTTTGACTTGCTCCCATAATGTGAGTTTGGGATCCGACACTCACATGAATTCCACCAGAGACAAGAGGTACATATGGAGGAGGTGGTTGCCCCTTACGTAGTGGGATAGACAACGCCGAAGATTTCCCACTCAATCGAGGAGGTGTAGCCACTGTGGTGGCCGAAAGAGGAGCTAAAGAACTTATAGGGACATTAATTGCCCTAATCGTGACTGTAGGTTGGGAAGAAACCGAAGGTTGAACAAGAATTTGGGAAGCCATGTTCAAAACAAATGGGCTAGTGGTAGGTGTAACACCAGATGAACTTATCAGATGGTGATAAAGTGAAGATGCACTTGGAGTACCCGAAACCAAATGACTAAGAGAGGTATAGATCAGAGGAAGTAATGGTTCATTGCTTTCGGGGGGTAGAGTCCTCCCACTCCCCATAAAAGGAGAGGGCACATATGGAAATCCTTTAAGTGGAAAGGGATATTCAGAACCATCACCAATACCAGGAGTATGGGTGGTTGAGACTTCCGGAGGAGGATCTCAAGGAGATGTTGGCATAGGTGGAATCTCACCTTCTGATGCCATGGATGGAAAAAGTTGACGAGGAGGAACCTGTGACATACGAGGAGAACATTCCAAAGGTATGTTAGGATTATTGAACAGACTATATGGGTGTTGAGTAGATATCACTAACGGATCCGATTCGTAAAGCACATTTCGAGGAAACAACAAGAACTGTTGAGGAACCTAAGGACTTTCTAGTTCAGATTCCCAAGATGATGAAAACAACTCTCAAGGTGGAGGACGAGAAGCAAGGGGTTGAATTCTCGGGACAAGTCCAAGTTAGAAACCTTGATCTTCAAGTGACTCTATAATCTCAGGATAGACTCCTTATGATAACCCTTCAATATCAGATGTTTAAGGGGGTGTGCAAGGTGAACTTGGAAGTTCTGCCACGATGACCTTTTCTCAAAATCAAAAGGAGAGGAGGTGATTTTTTTGATATTTAATTAAAATTTACCATTAATAAGGCATAATTAGGCCAAGGAAAACTACATGGGTAGGACATGTTATCGTGGGAAATAAAGTTTAGAACTTTAAAAATAAAAATAAAAAAGGGTAATCTAGGTAAAAGTGTTTACCAAGTATCAGTGAAACGTAATATACACCTTGGAAGAACCAATGACTTAGCGTACGGTGGCCAATCTCCCCAAATGTTGTGTTCAGTGTTCACATCTACAAGGAGGCTAACTTGGTTACCTATGGCTAAAGGATAGCAACCTATCGGGGTCTCCCAATATGTATGCGACGGTACAGGGAGCACAAGTCGTGTTAGCGCTATCTAATGTATAATCGTTCGATGAGAGCATTCCCGTATACTTTCCATATGTGGAGTGCTTATGATATACACAAAAGTACTGGAGAATGATCCTATATAGTTTTGTACGTGTAACGAGATATCACCCCCATGATACAATGTTGGCAGAAAACGACAACTACTAGGTTTATAGATGTCTGAACACATCCCTAGCCTAAACCTCTAAATGTTTTTGTTGAGTCCCAAATAGTCCTTAAGTTAATTGAATAAATTTTAATGTTTATCTTGAATTATGTTTCAGTTTTGGGGCTCAAAACAATGTCACCTGAACGCCTAAGATGTAGCTGTATGAGAAAAGAAAAAATTTCCATTTAGATGAAAGCGAGACTAATCAAGGGATGAAGTTTCAATCAATAATGCATCAAACAAAATGCCTTTCTACTAACTTTCACTTTCACTTTCCAAATGCAATGCCGAAAGTAAAAATGCTTTCACTTTTCACTATCTTAAATGCAACTTTTCAAGAGTAAAATGATTTTCATTTTTACTAAGATGCACTTATATGAATGTTGTTTTTCTTTTAATTTTAAATGATCTAATGCAACTAATGCATCAACCAAAGCACATTGAAATTCACTTACATCAAAATATTTTTCACTTTTTCTTTTGAACGAATGATGATGCACTTGTTTCAGCTTGAGAATCAAACAATGTGATCTATGCTTGATTATAAACCAAAAATAAATTTCCAATGCAAATAACCTAATGCAACTTGAAAAGAAAATTTTGAAAACAAGCTAAAACAAATGCAAAATGATGTTTTTCAATGATTTCCACAGAAAAACAACACTAAAACAATCAGTAAAACTAGTATCCCAATGAAAAAACAAGAAACAAGCGATGACCAATTGACCTAAAAACCCTAAGACTCAATCATACCTCACTTCTAGTACTTCAAAGCCAATGAGAAAAAATTCATAAATTAATGAGAGAACAAGACATATCCAAGCATAAAGGACAGGGAAAGACCTAAGAGGTCAAGGCACACTGGACCAAACTGACAGAAACCCTAAAATTTTTCAATTCTTTGGGATCAGTGTGACTGTTACAGTCAAACTCGTGTTGACAAGGGTTTCAGCGCAACTGTTATTAAGGAAAATGCACTGGTAGCGTGAATGTTCTAGGAAAAAATGCGTTGGATGAGAAATATCAGGAAAAATAAAAACAAATTCAAAGGGATGTCTAGACTTAACACTCTAAAGTACTAATCACTCAAAGTGTAGACCTATACAGAATCCCAATGACTGATAATTCAATGGATGGCCAAACTAGTTCAAAAGACCATATCAAATAAAAAGGTTGAAAGGGTTATAGGCTTCATAATGGAGTCGCCATTTTGTTGTGAAGACAATCCCTTATGCAGACATGAGCAATCTCTCTAGTCCCATGAGAGGATCTAGCAACAAACCACAGAAACTAGTGCATGCTTTCCTAGTTTATGTTGAAAAAAGAAAAGCGAGAGAGATAAACCTACCTCACTCCGATGTTAAGCATTCAATATTTGATGATGATATCAATCCCTTAGCTTCTAGACTCACTCCTCGCTATTCCTTGCATCCAATTACCTACAAGAAAGACTAAAAGGCAACAAGAGATACAAGAGCATACATATAATAATTCAAACATAAACTACATGACAGATCAAGAAGCATCATGCTAAATGAATAAAGATTTATACACTTATGGAAAGTAAACCCCAGATGTATTTATTAATAAATAAAAAAATGGAAGCATACAACCATTTCCTTGATGTGGAATACCTCCTTTGTAGTGTATTTCCAAGTCCAAGCCAAGACCATTCAAGCACTCCTTCTCCTTAGTTAGATGGGAACCATTTGGGCATAGTTTCATCATAGGAATCTAGGTAAGCAATGACCAACCATTTGGGGATGGAAGGGACTTGATTTATAGGAAGGGAGAGGTAGTTAGGGATCCAAAAAAGATGGAGGAAGGTCCACATCTAAAGGGGAATATCCCTAAAGGTTGGATCAAGGACTCAAAAAGGGAGAACTCGACCATATCTCTATCCAACAACATCCAACTCGCTATTCTCAAATAGTCTAGTAGGCGAAGCTTCTCCTCCACTTTAGGAAACACTGTGAGAAGAGGTTCAACGCAAGTTTTCATATCAAAAGCTGTGCTGGTAGCACTAGATCAACATGCTGCAATAGGCCATCAACACAGGCCAATAGCAGTGAAAAGCGTACTGATCCTGAAAATTATGGTTTCAAGCAAATGTCTCCAGAATTCTCTAAGGGAAACTCTTCTTCTATTCTTCAGGGATATTTTTGTATGTCTTTCACATTGTGGGAAGTGTGACAAAATATTGTATAAGAAATAATAATGATCGTTTGCAATCATGAAACAAAGTACTTAATTTGGTCTTTTGACAAAAGAAGGAAAAACTCAAGCTATCTCAACAATGACCAATCCTTGTTTTGATTAATCAACAATTCACCAGATCAAACCCTAAACCCTAATTTGTAAAGATAAACAATTCATCAAGAAGGCAACTCAAAACATCGAATCAAAATAGGGAAGACTTTTCTAGAATGTAAACAAATCCAAGAAAGTACAACAATAAAAAAAATATGGACCCAACAAATGAAAACACTAATTTTTCAAAAAACTATGAGACTTGCACAGGTAACTAGTTCACTTCAGTGCACAACCACACTATTTCCCAAGGAACAATGCAGCAATATGCACTCTGTTTCTAAATGAAAAATGCATAAGGTGAGAAAACTAAAAAAAAAACAAGGCCAAAAATCCAGAAATTTAAGCTTTCAGTGGCTAAAATACAGTCAAATAAGGTTATAGAAAGTAATCAAATGCCACATAAGAAGATAATCAAGAACAAACTGTTCCCCAGTATGAAAGATAATTTGTTATGCAAACCAATTTCTCTTGTGGATAAGATCGATCTCCCTAGATTCAATGGTTGAATCTAGTAACAAACAAACAAACTTAAAAATCTTTCCCTCAGTTCATTCCTATTGAATCATAAGCAAGAATGTTGGAATATGAAATCCATACCTTTCAAACAAAATGCCTGATGAAGATCCTTGCTATGGTTTGATGCAGCTCCTCAATACCCAGTATTCAAACCTGCAAACATGGTAACAACAAAGGACCATAGGAATATGATAGATAAATGATTCGATAAAACCCATACTAGTGATCAAGGAAACTAGTACCTAATATCATTATCAATGGAAAAATGGAAGTAAATACGCAATACATCAACTCCTCCTCCTAAAAGTATCCAGTCCTCCCCTTAGGTGACAAGATTGCCATCCCTAATGCAACATGATAGATTTACATTCAGAAGTCCTCATTAGCTCCCTGATATGTATTGAATTTATAGGCTAAGAGGAGGAGGTTTGAGATCCTCTTCTTAAGGGATGAGATCCTCAAAAGGAGGGATTAGGTTTCCACAAAGAGAGGGAGTTTGCTTCATGAAAAGAGGGATGAGGCCCAAGTATGTAGAAGCTCGAAGCTTTCAGTTGGGAAATATTCTGTCAAAAATGCTTCTAGAAATCACTTTTTATTTTTTCTTACGTTAAGTGATTTGGGTAGTTCATAATGGAAAACAGAGCAAAAATTTGTGCTAGCCATAATGGTATGATCTGTGTTTGTGCATAATCTGGATAGGTAACTGCGCAAGTGCTAAAAAGTGGTTTTTTGGACCATATAATCCAAAATTCTTATTGTCTTTGGGATTGTTTTGCATCTAACATTGCAGGGGAATGCTTTGGAACACTTCAATGGATAACGAAAGATCCGGATTGGGGTCATTTGCCTAATGATGACCAAATGACATGTAACACTTTCTTGGATATAAGGAAATAAGTTAACCAACCAAGACATAGAGGTGACAAGAGTGGAAGTTTTACCCCTTAAGGACCAACAATAGGTTATTCCATGTGGTCAAGTTTTGTGGGATAAAGTGTTATATTCCCCGCTGGAGTTTTATTCATGTAAGTGATAAGTTTAACTCATAAATTTGAGCCCTATTATTGACTCAACCTTGTGCTTTGAAGAATTTATGATTTTCCTTGATTATCATCCTTAAAATAAAGAGAAGTATGTGAGGGTTTTCCCCAGATATTACAACCTTGAAAAGAACATAAAAAAAAAGAAAAATGTTAGCACTAGTCTATAATGCTAAACATTAAATTTAGGGCTAGATAAGATTCAATGGGGATTTAAGCCAATTGTAAAATACAACTTGAAATAAGCCTAAAGCACAACCATCGATGCTTCTTTAAACCCTAATGGTAACATTTGGAGAAAAATATGGAAATTGAATTTTTGGCCAAATATTCCTCTTTTCCTTTGGTTCTTGGTGCACGAGAAAATTAGAACATGACACAGGCTGCAATGAAATGGGTTTCAAGGACCAACACTCCACACTCTTTATAAAGCGAAAATTGAAAATGTAAAACACCTTCTTAATCTTTACTTTTTCTCTTTTTCTCTCTGGGATTGAGGAGCTCTCCTTTTTTGACAAATAGAAAGATCTAGAAGAAATATAAACACTAAAGTATCAAATTTAAGAAACTCACATTTTCTCACCCTATACTCAATAGGGCCGACCTGGATTCACTCTTTGGGAGATTTGCATGGAGAGGAATAGGCATATTTCAAAAATATCTTGGCCCTTGAATAATTTGTGTTGAAAAGGGTGGAAAAATACATAAATGAAATATTTCTAGCACACAATTGGTATGCTCAAGACTATGTTTGGAATGCCCAAGAAATTAGAATTCTACAGTCTCTTGGCATCACCCCTTCTTCTTAAATCCCCTTAATCATTCCTTTCCAATCTAGATGCTTTAGTCCTAACAAATGGAGTCCTCCTCCCCCTCGTTTGATCAAACTCAACTTTGATGGGAGCTCAAAAGGAAATACAAGCCCAACTAGATTTAGGGGACTCTTCAAGTATCACAGGGGAACCATTCTTAGTGTTTATGCAGGTTAAAATGGTATAGACAAAAACAACACAACATAACACTTTACATTGGAATATGAACTTTAAGTAGAAATCAGGAAAACTTACAACATTCTCATAATTAAAGAGGACTCTTATCTTATCATAAGAATAATAATAAAAAACTACAACATGGCTCATGTACCTCTAAAGTTTCAAACAATTGGAGACTAGAATCAAGAATAGAAAGAATTCAAACTCTCCTACTAGAATTGTTAGCCTCCACATTGGAGCATGTGACAAAAGCATGGAAGAAACTAGTTGGCACATTGATCAATAAAGGCAGTAACTTTGCCAACTCCCCTTTGGACTCCTTGTGGAATGGGATAATCAATGAGTCACTTACATAATAATGCCTAACCATTGCCTTGGAGGACCACAATCCAAACTATGGGTGATCATTAACGAAGGGACATGTATATATAAAGAGAGGTGATGGTCATATGAGGTGGAGGATTGGACCTCCTCTATGGAAATCCTTGGTTAATTCCCCCTTGTTAACTTTTTAAGATGTCTGTAATTAAAAACATACAAATAGCTAAGATATGGGACACATGTTTCTAGAGTTTGGGGAGGGAGATTGCTTAAGGAGGCTAGTTTTTTCAAATCCTAATCAAAGAGATTGAATGGTGTGTCTTAATGGGTTGATTGCGTTTTAAATTTAGTTGGTGGACAAAGGATGAACCCATTCCCCTCTTGGGAAAATAAAAAAGTAGAAATTACAAAATTATAAACAAGTATGGGTTGCACTAACAGGTTGGCAGAGTAGGTTTAGG
Organism: Pinus taeda; assembly: GCA_000404065.3. Lineage (NCBI taxonomy): Eukaryota > Viridiplantae > Streptophyta > Pinopsida > Pinales > Pinaceae > Pinus > Pinus taeda. Next base: position 7,627 of record APFE030512428.1, read on the forward strand.
AGTGGCATAGGGAGTTTTTCCAACAACATCCCCATGACCACACGAAAACAAAATCACCATGACTGATATTAAGGAGGGGGAAACAAGGTGTGTATGCCCACACAACCAAGAAACATCTGCACAACATTAGTGGGAGGTTAAGATAAAATACCTCTCGATACACGATAATGACAGAAGGAAGAAAACATGAGAGAAAATGAGGCAAGGGGGGATGGGATGAGGCATGCATGTATTCATTCTTCCATACAGGAAGGAAAAGAGTCAACTAGGGGAAAATTCCTCATGAAGAAGAAGGAAACAAGAAAAGATATTTGACAGGGAGAGTCGCAGGGTAATATGTCATTTGAAGAAACCCAATAGGGCTTGTTGGTTGAGGTGAGAGAGAAATGGTTTCCTTAAGGATTGAGGAGACCACCAAGAGTGGATATCCATAGGAAACCACTAGGAAGTTTGGGGATGAGGATCTTACTGGCTAGGAGAGAGAGACACTAAGGTATTTGGGGGCTGATGAAACACCAAGTGTGGTGTTGGGCTAGGAACACTAGTGCTTACACTCATTGAAGAACTACCTGAAAAATGTGATATTTGTGCTCACATGGTAGTTTATCCAACTGTGTAACCTTACCATAATGAGCTCGCCTACACCTATTATTTAGCAATGGCTTATATAAGGATTGGAGAATCCACCAAGTGTCACTTGCCTTAGGAAACCATTGGGAAGTTTGTGGACTGAATAACAAACTAATCTATTAGTAGTTTTCCAACTTATAAAGAACCTTCTTGTGTTATAATGAATTTATCCTCCTAGAGTAGATATGTTGTTCTATATGTATACAAAGGACCCTTATGCTGACAAAGAATGAGTTAAAATCCTTGTGAGATGAAAATGGGAAAAATAAGAATATTTGAAGGAAAAGGATCCTTGTGTACTTGGCTATCAGATTAGTTGGTGGGTGAAGGTGGCATAGCCTCGGGATACCCTATTTTAGCTAGTAACATTGGTTTTAAATTGATAAGCACACCTCCTCAAGCTCTAGAATTTTGCTAAGGGGTGATTGGATGTAAGAAAGAATGCAATGCAGCCCAATTTGTGGTTTGGTGGAGAGTTAGAGTCCTAATCTTAGTTGTCAGATCTCTTTATAAGCTAAGTATTATATGATGCATTTGTGCATGTGATTAACATGTATATGATTAATGTGTTGTTACAATGTCATGATAATGTTGAGGAGTCTTGTTTCCTACATGAACGTGGAATATAAATATCTCGTGTAAAGAATTTAATAAACGATTCAATTCCTTTGTTTATTCTAAGCCTGAATTTAATCTAATTATTTGAGCCTGAAGGATGGGAAAATCCTTATTGTTAAATTATCCCTATGTTATCACCTGAGCATAATTTCTAGTCCAATGGCATGTATGTAATGAATCTGCTATTGCTTGAGCTTGGAATATTGTCTAAGTTTCCTGAGTATCAGGAGATGGGTAGATCTATATAATATGTATTGTTTATTAAAGGAATATCTACCAGGCCTTACTTTATAAATCACAAAGCTTAGGAGGGAATAACTTTGTTTTGTATAAGCACATATATATGTGATGCCAATCTAGGCTGAGACCATGTAGGCTCAGGAAGGATAACACTAATATACCCATATATATGTGTGTCTATGTGTGCTATGTTTCATATAAACACATATATATTGTAGGTTTTAACCCCGTACAGAAATTACCTGCATACGAATTCTAAAACACATAAAATAAAAATGCGAGAGCATAACACATAAAACACATATACACAGAGACTTTCCCACTAGATCCCAAAACCGAGACTACCAGGTTGAAATTTCATTATGTTCCTTTCAATGTTACAATACATATTATACATGCCGAAGCATCCAATACCATGGACCAAAAATCATCGCATCCAAAACCATGGAACGAAAATCATCGCATCCAAAACCATGGACCGAAAACCATAGGTAGGTTTGCCCAACCTAATATAGGGTCCAATTTGTTTTTTTCCCAAGGCGCTGCCCCAGACCCCGTAGAGGGGGGCTACCCACCCCCCTCAAACCCCCTGGACAGGGGGGGCTGCCACCCCCCCTGTGACCCCCTGCTGCGCAATCGGCACAATGAAGGGGGGGCTCCACCCCCCCTCTAACCCCCCGGTTCACTATGTACGTTAGTCATGGAAAGAATATAACACAACCCAACATTCTCCCACTTGTTGTTTTCTTTCCACAGGGGGCCATAGGAAAGTAGTAATTTTTCCAACCCTGAAACGCCCATTGTTTCTCTACACCAAGAGAACTTCTCAGAGCTCACAGATTTTGCCAATGCATCTGCAATATTCTTCAAAGTGCCCATCTTTACCAGAAACACCTTTTTGTCTTCTATCCTATCCCTCACAAAGTGATACTGAACATCAATGTGCTTTGTATTTGAATGATAAGCAGGGTTGTTTGCCAAGAAAATTGCACTTTGGCTGTCACAGTCTATCCTTATAGCTCACTGTACTAACCCCTACTTGAACACAATATCTGCAACCAAACTGCTTCCTTGCTTGCATGAGTGACTGCCATGTATTCTGCCTCTGTAGTTGATAGTGCCACCACAGATTGTTTCTTACTCATCCAACTGCCTACACCTCCAAATAGGTTAAACACATACCCACTTGTAGATCTTCTCTAATCCAAATCTCCAGCCCAGTCTGCATCCACAAAGCCATGGATATCCAAAACTCTATCCAATCCTGGTCTTCCTTGGTAGCACAACCCATAATCTCTAGTGCCACACAAATACCTGAAAACCCGCTTCACTGTTGTCCAATTCTCCATCCCTAGTTTTGACATAAACCCGCTCAATACTCCCACTGCATGTGCAATGTCTGGTCTAGTACAGACCATTGCATACATCAGGCTACCGACTGCACTTGCATTTGGAACACGAGACATATCCTCTTCCTCTTCTTGTGTCTTGGGACATTGTTCAACAGATAACTTTACACCTACAGGAATAGGAACCTTCATCGGTTTACTATCCTACATATTAAACCTC